>JAITYX010000072.1:2115000-2385000 GCA_021018815.1 Talinum fruticosum | reverse complement strand
ATGGATGAAATAAATCGATGGCGATATGACATGGTGGCGGAGGTTTGACAACTTTATTTTTTCATTTTACATGTCACCCAAATTTGACTGTTTTTCCCCAATCTCTCTCTGCCACTCTCTCTCCCCTTCTACCTCAGTTTTTCTACTCCTCTACCTCCTCCCCCCACACACACACACACACATATATATATATATATATATATATATATATATATATATATATATATATATGTATGTATATATGTATAAAGTAATTTTGTATTCAATTTAAAATAACATAGACTCAATTATGATTCCAATCTATCAGACATTTAAAATCAATATAAATTTGCAACAAATAGTCCATTAAAATGGGAAATCAATTTAAGCAAATGTGAAGACTTTGATTGTCACACGCTTCCTCGTTTTTTCTCTTCCTTGGTAGTAATGGATGAGAAGGAGCAAATAATTGAAGAACTTATACATGATCATCTTATTTAATCAAACAATTTCAATACTAGTAACCAAAATTAAAGAACCATATAATTACACATCACAAGCAAGAATTTGCACATAAAAGGAAAAGAATTTGGAAGAGCTGAAGATTCATGAGTTGGGAAAACTCGAACCACAAAAAAAAGACAATTGAAAAACCCAAAGCAGATTCGAAGTCAAGTCAAAAAATCAAATATGAAGCTGAGTTTGGGGCTTGTTCAAGTTCCCATTTCGTCATAAGCATTGAAGTCTTAATTGGGTGGATGAATTTGAGGAATTGTGTATCAAAATTTTATAGAGAAATAGGGGAAAGAGGAGCCATGAAAATTATTTGAGAAAGGGGATGGATGACGCAGAGGATAGAGAAAGAGGACCTAGAGGAGAGAAAGTTAAGTGAGAGAGAAGGAAATTACTTGAGAAAAGGGCATGGAGGATCGAGAGGAGAGAGAAAAAGGACCTAGAGGAGAAAGAGAAAAAATCAGTCAAATTATTTGTTAAAAAAAACCACGTACACTCCTACCACCACCATGTCATTCTACCATCGATTCGTTTCACCTGTAACTTGGTAGTGAGATACCCATAAATATAAGGGTAAAAATTCGAAATGTCGTGGGGCTAACTCAATATTTCAAGATATTGCCATTTAAAAAACCCCAAAGTTCGGGATATAAAATTCAATATTCCTAAATGCAAAACTATGGTATAATTTGTACTTATTCCATTTAGACTTGGGACAATAAAGTGGATGAAATATTCAACTGAGTTGGGTTAGATTATTTGGGTTTATATCCAAGTTTGTTCATAATGTTTACGATAAGCTGAACAAGAAATATAATTAAAATGTATTATGTAAAGTTTTTATCAATTGGTCTTTGATTCAAGAAATATAATTGTAAAGTTTTATAAAAAATTCGGTTCAAGTTTCCAATCAACTTTAATTCTGTTGTTTTGAATATGGGAACGGGTGGCTTGGTTGGTTTTTTGAGAAGCTGAGGCCTCAACGCTTATATTTTTATCACAAACGATGTTTGTTGGGCTTTGGTAGACTAGAAAAGATCACACAGTTAGGCGGCGGGCCGTGTGTTTCAGACCCAACCCATGTAAAATGGTATCAATAATTTCATGTGATCATTATCATGTTGGATATATTTTTTCCAAAATTTTCAATTAGTCATTTTCTAAAAAAAAAAAAAAAGAAAAGAAGTGTCCAACCCCTCATAAGATGTGAGGAGTTGAGCGTATACTTATTCCAGCTGGAATATAACAACTAATAAGAGAAGTCAGGCACGAACTCCAATCCCAATATGAAATGTATTCATGTAGATTTTGAGTTAAAGGTCCATCATCATGCCCATCACAAAGTCTAGGAAGGTTTTATAAAAATATTGTTTATTTTGGTGAGGGTTAAATTATAATTTATAAGAAATTGGCACAATGATAGATATCCTAAGGTTTTGACAATTATTTAAAAGATTTATAAATTTCAATAAATAATATTTACTGTTGTAAGGTTTTTAAAAAGTAATAGTTTATTATCTAAGGTCTGATTTAGGTGAATTCAATGACATTGAATAAGTTTGAAACCACCATAGAAATAACTTTAATGCCCTCAGTGTTTAAAATTGGTGGGTCTAAGTTTGCCAAACAATGGGTCCAACTGGTGGTTAATAACAATTAATCACTAAAAAACGTATGGATTCATCATTTTATGAATAAGTAAAACTGTACGTAAGATACCATTGTGTCAATTTTCCAATCTTTATGTATGTCTATGCAAATAACTTTTAATTTGAAGATTTTCGCACAAAATGAAAGTGTTATTTTCAAGGAATGCCCAAAATGTGGGTACCTTTCATTTAGGCATGCCCTTGACTATACCCAGGAAGTATTGTCTTGTCTTTCCCATTCATCCATAAAAGGCCTGGAGAATTAACACGGGCACACACAATCAGATGCATGAATGTATAGATAATTATATTTATATACAGATGTCTGAGCTTTTTTCATCTTAAGGAAAACCACTACAACTTTGCGTCCTACCTTTAGTTTTGTCATACCCACATGTGTCTCACGTTTCCACTTAAACCTTAGTATTAGCTAGCTGTTTTAGATATACTGCGTGACACGTAAATCTGATAATCGAATCATTTAGTTTAATTTTAGATTATGTTAATTTTAATTTGGTTGTATTTAGTCAATAATGTTTAATTCGACCTAAAAGATTGTCGTGTTTGATCATTTTCGATTTGGATTGATTTTCAATTTCGCTAATATTTGGTACGGATGTCGATAAGCAGTCTTGCAATAAAAAATAACTTCAGGGTTTGGTTTTTGGTTTGGACTAGTTCAAACTTCAAATTTATTTTATGCTAGCTATTGTAGGTGTCGGGTTGGATATGAATTCGAGTTATTCGACTGAAATTTCATAGTCTCTTTTGTTACATACAAAATGCACAATAAACAGAAACAAACATAAATAAATATAAAAGAGTAGAAACGAACATAAAAGAGTTGTTAAATGAGAAAACGAAAGAACATAAATGAACATATACGAACATAAAATATAAATAAATTTTATTTTTCATATAAAGTCAAACAGTGCATGCATGTAGGCCTTAATTCTTACACCGGAGCTTCAGAAGTTATGTACACATTTCCAAAGGCCTTCGTACATTGAAATATGGCGATCGAATTTCTTTGACTATGAATTTTCATGTGTTTAATGTTACGGGAGAAACCCCCCACCCCCAAAGGTTAGATAGGATATGAGCAAAGCTTAGCTGGGATAACTCACAACTTTTTGAAATGAAGATCTTTATTTCAAGTATGATCTATTACATCAAATAGATGTATATTCAACATAGTTGTATTATAATTCGTTGTTATTTAAGAAAAATGCAAATATGTTGAAGAATATGATTAGTAGATATACGGATGCTTTAACTTTAAAACCGATCTACAATGTATATACCACTAACTTTTTGGATACGAGAATTATGTTTATGTTTTAGACACATTCTTGTCAGATGATTTTTGTTGTGAGTTCCTTAATGGATATCCCTTATTTTACTTTAAAAAATAAAGAAAACGTCTATTGATCAAGGTGTTTCAAATGCGGAATTAAAAAGTGACTTCATCTTTTAAGATTGTTAAGAAATAACAAGTCGCTTCATTTGATGTTTGATAAGAGTATATTTCTCCGAAGTTATGATATGAACTTCTAGACATTTTAAACAACTGAAACTATAATTGTTATTTGAACCTGAGTTGGTTGACAAAATAGAACATATTTAAAACTTTTGATTGAGTTGGTTGAACGTGGTATCGAGCCTTTCGAGAGAAAGGTCCGATGTTCGAATTTTAACAGCTCCCATATTGATTGTTGCAAAAGGTAAGGAGGAGTCTTTGCTGCATTCATGTTTCAAATCTCAAGGGCGGTTGTGTGAGGAGGCGCGTTAGAGTGTAAATCTATTTCCGAGCCTTCAACTATCAGCTTAAACTTTTGGTTGAATTGATTCTTGAACATGAAAGCTTCATGTTGCAAATTTTTTCATAAAAGGTTGAGACTAAATTCAATGGAGGGAAAAGGGTTACACTTAGTCCTATTTGCTTGCAAAGGCCATAAGCTTCGTAGTTGGTAGCCAGCTTTGTGTTGAAGATGCAAAATTTACATACATTCTCGATCATTGAATATGCTTGGGACTCACCAAATAAAGGCAGCTTCAATTTCCACCATTTGCCAACTCACTCTTTGGCTATTCAAGTAATTCATGACGAACAAAAGATAAGAGTGAGATTGTTAGAATCCAAATTATATATATATATTGTTGACTAGATATTGGCACATTTAATTTTTTTATCATTAAAAATTTCAAAAAAGTTAAAGAAACGATAAGTAAATTGTAAACACTAGGCTAAATTTTCAATGTGATTAAAGCACCTCACAACATCTTGAGGACTATACAAAAAGAAGATTATATTCCCAAAGTTTGGTTCATGTAACTACTCTAAATTTGACTCCACAAAATACTCAAAAAGATTATTGCAAGAATCATCATAAAAAATAATATCATTTTCTATATTAGAATGTGCACGAAAGAAAATAGACATCCATGCCTTGTTTCAAATAGACAGTACTAGTTTTTTTAACTCGTGATATTGTGCAGGTTATATTTATAATATTTATTTTAAAATTATAAAATATATATTGTATTTTTTTTCTCTAATTTTTTTAAAAAAATTTATTGATTTGATCATAAAAACAGAATTAATATAGTTTAATGGTTAATTGTATGCATCTTAACCATCAAAAAGTAATATAGTTTAATACTTAGTTACATGTAAAATGAGTGAGCTTAATTTTTTTATTTAAATAATTATTATTAAGATATAAATATTGTTAAAAAATAACATTCTAGTTCAAAAAAATCTTACTAATAGTGTAAAACTTTAAATCATTAATTAGATTATATTATATAATAATTATATAACAACACTGTTACATTACTATTAATAAATTTTAATTTTAATTTATTTCACATTAGTTGGCTAATGATTATTTCTTACTATCAATAAACTTATTAATTTTCTATTGTTTATATTTTTATTAGTAACAATTCATAAACACTATATTTAAAAGAAAAGGAGAGGAAAGACCAACTAATGAATGTAACATTTAACAACAACTTATGAGGCAATGTCAAAACCTAATATTCATCTTTTAAAATAGAATATTAGATATTGTGTTATATTTTTTTCTAGATTCATAGTGCATGTATTAGTTTATTAAAAAATAAGATGAATATATTTCATGTACAATTTATAATACTTCTTAATTAAATATTAATCTACATACTTTATTATATTATTTTAGAGGTTTCATGTATTAATTTTTAAATTATATTCTAAAGGATATGTTAGCATACCAATTAGTACAAACTATTGAATGTTGCTTTAAATTAGAAATCATTACTATCATCAATACCTTAAAAGCTTATGAAACACATATGAACACCGTAATATTCACATTAACTTCTTTTGAAATACTTATTTATAATTTTTTAAGTTCTATATTTTTCCTTGTCTTCTTTTTTGTTCAAATTTATCCCATTAATTTATTTTTAAAATATATTTATAATCTATAAGAGTATGCAAATAGATAATAAACAAAATTTTTATAGGTATGTGTAAATATGATCAATCACATAGAAAGAAAAGCGATGTCCATGATAATAGAAATAGATTTACCTCATTCCAAAAAAAAAAAAAGGACACTTTGTGCCTTATATTCTGTATTTATAATTTTTTCATATTATTAATGATTAAGGAAAGAAGAAAGAAACAAAAAAATTATATTGCAAACATAAGATGACACTTGATTTTACAAAATCACTCAACTCATAAAATGAAGAGTAAAAGTCCACATAAAGTATAGAATTAGAACAAAGCATTAAACAAAAAAAAACTTATTAACATAAAATGAGTAGAGAAACACATTAAACTTACTTGAATTTCTAAACAAAAATTAAACAATGGCAAGTTTCTTGAGAAACAAAAAGAAATGCCTATAGAGGTGGAGGTATTAGTGAGACAACATATTTGCTTACTCATAAATAAGTTTTATCTTAATATTATCTAATTAAGAAAGAAAAAAATAGCTACTTCAATGCAAAAATCAACCATAAAATTCATAAATCTAAAATAATACATCTTCTAAATTCAACTTCAAAATCCATATATATTTTGATGGATGAGTACATTTGAATGGTGAATATGATAAATTACTATTGTTATTGTATTGTGGATTGTTCATGAAAATCAAAATCTTAAATAAGTAGAATTTGACAAAGGGGTGCTTAGCAAATAGATTTTTATCTTTAAAGAGCTCTTTTTATCTATTTGATTGGTCAAAAATTAATTGGACTGTTTAGTAAATAGTTTTTTGAAAGAGGCGTCAATGCTACAATCAATCCATAAATTGTTAAACCTTCCATAAAAGTCAGACTAAGCAATAAAGTACCTCGTATTTTTCCTCTACCTCGGGCCCTAGTATATGTTCCTCAGCATTGAGGACATCCTCGAAGAGCGGGGATTTCATGACATTTCTGATTGGTTGTAATATTTAAATATTTTTTCTCAAACAACTAATACAAATAACTAATAGGTAACAATACAAATAGTTAACATTTAACATCTAATACAAATAGCTAACAGACTAACATCTAATAGATGATTGCCAAACAGGACCGAAGTCACATTAGAATCCATTTGAAGGTAGTATTTAAAGAATTCTAGCATTTTTAAGACTCATATTTCACTCCAGAGTAACCATGCATTAAAGCTTTACTGTTGTATGAGCCCCTTTTCTTCCAACTTATAATTTGACTATTTAATTATTTTCAAATGCTAGCAATTTCTTGTAAATTGTTTTTCAATTTCTTTCATAAAAAGTAAACTTTATTTTTTTCCAAATTTTCCACCTCCTTTTAGTTGTTTCTAATTTCTTTTAATTTTTTAATAAAAAATAAAATATATGGTGTTTTGATGAAAAAGAAAGGGATTTTACATAGAGTAGAGCAAATATAAACAAAAATACCATCTGAAGTCCAGTTGATAATGCTTTCCGGGATCTCCATTGGACAGAAGACCACGAATAATAGACCAAATGACTCAACAAGTAGTGACGGAGTCCCATGACTCCGTCGGTAAAAAGATTGTTAATATTTACAAGTAAAAATTCTAAAAATTTATAAAATTATTAAAAAATATTTATAAAAATAATTAATACTTATAAAATTTAAAAATAGTTAAACAGAGATAAACTTGGTCATTGTCAACAAAACAAAAATACAGTGAATAATAAGAACAAAATTGTCTTGGACATGATTGCAATAATAACTATGTTTTTCAGTCAAAAACAAGTTTGACCAAAACAGCTGAGTTTTCCAGCGGTCACTTGATTTATAAAGTAAGCAAAATTGCAAGGTTATCATCGATGAGTGAGTCGTCTTTCCTAATTCACATGTGTCATTCCTACTTTTCCTTCAATAAAGCTATTCATAAGACGAACCCTAACCTTATTCATTTCATATTTATCCTACCATAATTATTCTTCTTTTTTTAGGTTGTTCATTTAATATAAACATCTCCAATCATACCTTTTCTTTCTGAAAATGCATAATAAATTCATTAATCAAAGGTCATACGATACTTAACAAAAAATAATCTTAAAATAAATACAGAATTAAAATTAAAAAAACATCGACTCCAAAAATCCATTTATATATATTTTTGAAAATGTATAAATGCTAATCAATTCAAATAATAAAATGTTAAAACTATTTTGAAAGAGAAGAATAGATGAATTCGAACTTGTATATTAATCGACACTCATGTTTCGTCCAAATTTGTTATTTTTGGATTATAAGAGAATACTTAAGTAAACATAAAATTTATTACAAAATTTATGTTAAATGATCGAGTTATCATAAAAGGTTACATTGAAAATAAAAAAACAATTAAATTTATGAAAGCGAAACATTATCCCTTGTTTCAGGTATTGCAGGATTTGCAGGCAGAGAAGAGGTTGGCAGTACAGCTCCATGATATTGATATACAAGTGCATTATTCATACCACGTCTTCGTAATCACAACTGCTTAGTTCCAATGTTTGAATTTGACAGTTGTTTCTTAGGTCAGGGATAAACCACTTGTGGAAAACGTGATATATATATAACTGTATATGTTTCCTTTTTAATTTATTTCCTTATCCATTAATCATTCTAAGGTTTATCATCCGAAGTTCACAATGCATACGTAGTTAAACACAAATATAATATTGAATGTCAAAATCAAATCTCAACTTTAAATATGTCAACGTTAAATAATTTTATCGCCCAACTTCATTTTAGTTTCTGATTAAAATGTAAGATTTAATTTTGGTCAACATGAGTCCGTAGCCATATTTTTTACTATTTATGCATATAAATCGAAAAATAATTTATACATTAAACCGACTAGTCTGATAATTTAATTGTTCAACTTATTTGACATAACGTTGTACCTAAACTACTTTTCACCACTTTATTCATTTGATTTCTCCCCGAAACCACCCGTAAAAAATGAAAATAAGTAGATTAGTTGAGAGTAGTTAAGTTAAATGATAGTTGTCTTGTAGTAATGAGGAGGGAGGGAGGGAGGGAGAGAGGGTCAACCATGTATGTATATATGTTTTCTTCTCTTTTCTAACTTTCTACCAATATTAATTAATTTCATGCGAAAGTGCTACAAGGAGTATACATTCATGCCCATTTCCATTCTCGAATGTTTGATGGCTACCTTTTTACACCAAAAAACATTTTGCTAAAAAATTCCCAGCTTACTTGACAAATATTTCACACAAGCTTATATTCATATATACCAACCTTCTATAACCAATAAGGTCATGGCACAGTGGTCAAGTTGAAGTCCTAAATATATTAGATTTTAGATTCGATTCACCCCTCCCTCGTTATATTGTGCTGCTGTTTACGGCTTATCCGGACAAAAAAAAAAACACAAACATTTTTATAAGGTAAAATAAGTCAAATTTTTATGTTTATTTTTAGGCCAGTGGGTTGCAATGACTGATTTTTCCATAAAACGATCAAAACCGGTGATAATACGGAAGAAAAAAGTTTATACTTGCAAAGTTCGTACTATTTTCATCCAAAAATCTATTAGAAAAGAAATTAAATATCGGTATAATTGATATATAATTATAACCAAAAATATAAATTTGTAACCTCAAAACATAGGAAAAATAATTAATGGATTGTTTTGGTTCATTGTTTTTTTTTATAATTATTGACACTTTAGTATCATGTGGTATCGATAAATAATAAAAAAAGTCCGTCACGTATTGTAAATAATAAATTAATAACCGGAGGTATTGTATATTTAATAACTTACTATTCCATAGTTTGATGAAAATGAATTGTGGTAAATTCGATACAACTTTTGGGGTAATTATTCCAAGAATGCCCTTGATTTTTTTAAATTTTAATTTTTATCGTTTATTGATTTTATTTTTTATATTTAGTAAATGTTATTTTTTTAATTTTTATTTAAAAGTACGGGCAATTTTATATATCTCTTTCCTCTCCTCATCTATTTTTTTCATCATTATTTGTAGACATGGTAAAAGAAGGTTTTATTTAAAAAAAGTAATTTAATTTTTATTTCATATATTCCCTTTTTTCTCTGGTCTCTTCTCTTGTTATTAGTTAAAATTTAATTATTTTTTTGAAGTAAATTAGATTTGTAATTGAATCATAAAAATTTATTTTTTAATCTAAAGGTCTAATTATGAGTAAACTATTTTCTTAAAAATTAATTCAACCGTCACCTATTTAATGTTTTTCTAAATTCATATATATATATATATATATAAGTAATATATAAAAATAAATAAGGGCAATGTTGTCATTTAACTTATAAAAGGTAACTTTTTATAATTAAATAATATTACACGATACCTCAGGGTAGTAATTTATTATTTTCGATACCCGAGGAATTTTTTATCATTTGTCGATAATATAGAGTACTAATATATTTTTTTCCCACTAGCTCTGTGGGGACAAGATTACTAATTCTCATATATTTGAAGTTTGTGTTTACAATTTTGTATTTGAAATTACTTATCCTAGGAATCACTCAAATCATTGAGTGTGGATTTAAGTAAGCTTGTTCCTCCCTTTTGGTTTGTATAAATCCAAACTATTGGGATCATATTAGTTTTCTTATCTCTTAAGATAACCAAGAAAAGTTATGTAAGGAATAAGAAGCCACCATAAATATTGACTTCATCTTTTTTAAAAAAAAAAATTGATATTGACTTCGTCTTTAATTTTATTACAGTCCTAACTTTTTAATCAAACAAACCCTAATAGTCTACCCTAGACATTTTTATAGAATTCTAATATAACTGAAAAGGGTTGAAAACCTAGATTTTCTATTTTTCAAAAGACTATGACACTTATGAAATTTTCGGATGGATATGTCATATCATTCCTCAAATCTATAGGGTTCCTTGTCATATGTTCAGATTGGTTTTGAACCATCCCAAATTTTCCTCGATATGTATACCATGGGTCCTAATTTATAAATTGGTTGACATGATGTAATTTTAAACAGAAAATTTTTTAAAAATGGACATCATGGAAATAGAGGATGAATTTTAAAAATTAAAAAATTATCATCTATGATAACTTGGATTCTATAGACTGAGCTTTATGATATAATTTATACATTTTTCTCAACTGCATTAGCTTTATTTGACAATCAAATATTTGCTATTAATTAATTTATTATATTAATTTATTTATTATTTTTTAAAAAATATTTTGTGAAATTCAATGTTTTCCAAAAAGCTATTTTTTAAAGAACTAATAACAAAAAGTTACTCAAATTAAATGTTTGTTAATAGTTTATTATGGGTATTTAAATTCGTAAAAAAAAAAAACTAATTAACCAAACACCTTAAGGAGTTGTTTACCTAAAGTCAAACAACCCCTAGAAAAGCTAATTTTTAGACATAAAAATTTATTCGAAAAGTTTGCCAAAATAGCCATCAACTCCCCTCATTTTAGGGGCGTTTATAAATCTATACTAATTCTTGTGTGAGATCATCTTTTAGATAATGCTTAAAATAAATTGTAGTCTGTAGGGCATTTCACTTAATTTAATGACATGTACTCTGTAGGGCATCTTTTAGATAACAATGGTCATACTTTACAAATTTTTAGAATGTTTATAATAAACATCAACAAAGTGTTAAGCGGTAATGACCTCATTCCGGTAAAGAAGAGAATACAACTTTAAATCTTTTGAAACATACTTATTAGCAGTATTTTTACCTTAAATATTGGTGACTTAAAAAGATTACACCATTATTAAACCAAATAATGCTTAAAATAAATTGTAGTAAAAAGTGTATAAATTTTGTTGTATTACTATTAGTTGAGCCAACCAATACCCCTTATATAATAGGCTTTTTTTTTTTTTTTTTTTGGTCAGAGGCTACTAGCCAGCGCCATATACTAGTTACTTTAATATACGATATAATTTAAGATGTGTTATAAGGTCTAAAATTTCTTTTTAATAATTAGTTGACAAAAACCAAAGAAAGTAAACGTACAACTATAATTAATAGTTGTAATTACTTAGAAGAAAAAAATCAAACAACTGACAGTACGAAACGTCAACAAAATAATTCTTAAAATTGATTGACGGCCCCTTGTATATTCTGACTAAACATCTTATATATTCTGATTAAACTCCTTATCATGGATACCCCAATTCATTTTTTATTTCCACTGGAAGCAAGAAAGTTGAATCTACATCTTCTCCCTTGTAAGAGCTTACATATATAATGATTGATGATAACACGGATAGAACCCATAAAAAAAGGTCATCTAATATTTTTGTATTAACCATAAAAAGAGATTGGTATCTTGCTCAAGACACTATTTAATCTGTAGTTTTTGGTCTAATCTTGCGTCAATCTTGGTGTGATCCGATCCAATGAGAAAATTCAAAGTGTATCTTATTTGTGAACTATAAATTTAATTAGCATTCCAATCTAATTCAGTCCAAGACGTTTTCCCCCTCCATACTTTTCTTGGTGGGGGTTCAGAACTGAAAATGAACAACCCTAAGCAAAACTTGGCCTATGAATCAACAACCCCTACCCTAATTGATTTGGCCACGTCAAATTGCAATGGATAGCTATAACCTCTCTGTTATTAATAGCAGCTCTCTTCGTCCCATATTTTTCTTCCTAAACACTCAAATTATTTGTCCTAAATTAATTTATACAAATATTCATTAAATGTAGTTTTAATCGATTATCTTTTATTATTTTCACTAAATCCATCATCGATAAAATAATCAGAATCAAATTGAATCCTCCCAAAAAATTTCCTGCAAAATTTCTTTATTTTACAAGATAAGTTTGTGAGGTCAAGGAACAGATGATCATAAGTTAATTTGAACTGAAACTAACCAAACTAAACACAAACTTAAAATCAAATCTTATTATTGATCCAGATATAGGGGTGTTTGGCAAATAACTTTTTACCCGCAAAAAGTTATTTTTAGCTGTTTGATTGGGTTAAAAAGTTAATTAAACTGTTTGATAAATAGGTTTTGGAATAGCTTTTTGACCCAAAAATTCTTTGGAATAGATTTTTGGAAAAGGTTATTGTAATCAATACTTGACGTTACTATATTACCCTTCACATTTTTGTGAAATTATGCTAATTGTCACTGAAATTACGCTTATTTATAAGATTTTTTAATTCATATTTTCCCACTTTTGGAACAATAGTAGAGGATGATTATGAATATTTAATTAATTTTTTTATTTTAATAGTTTTTATATTTTAATAAGTAATTTAGTCTATCATAATAAATAAATAATTTTGTCACATAAATGTCAAATATATTATTAAAAATAAACTTTAAAAAGATATATAGTTAAAATTGTGTATAAGGTATAAATGTAATTTTATGTCACATAATTCTTAATTAATATTGAGAAGAAATATGAATATAGAATAAAAATAATTATAATGTACAAAACACTTAATGAAATTAAGTTATGGGTATAAATGAAATTTCACCAAACAACTTTATTAGAAACAACTAATTTTACCAAACACATTTTTCTCAAATAGTTAATACAAACAAATAAGTCAGAAAGCTAATATAAACAGCTAACATCTAACCACTAATACAAACAAGTTAATAGTTGACGAGTTAACAGCTGATTGTCAAATAGAGTCATATCCTGATCTGCAATTAACTCAAATATAAAATCAAACTAAATGATTCATTTATCAAATTTATGGATACGTCCCTTTAACCTGAAAGGAAGAAACTGTAGAGCACAATGAATCTAGATTTTTCTTTAAAAAAAGGATTTTATTTAAAAGAAGTGAAAGAAAAGAAAACAAAGGGATAGGGGATAGGGGCACCCCCAGCGTCGAGGAACAGTAGTTTGAAAACGATGCGACAGAATTCAAGAATAAATGCATAGAAAGATAAATAAAGATATGAAAAATTCAGAATCAGTTTGGCTTCTTCTTCCTCCATAGATTTCAACTGTCAAATCTCGATCATGATTCACAGACCAAGGCAGCTTTAAGCTTTTACTGCGCAGTAGTAGTACTAGTAGTTAGTCTGGCGCCTTCGTAACTTGTACATGGAAACTCTGTGTGATGTTGTTCCTGCTCATTCGGGTAAGGCAACGGCTAGGGACTCCAACTCAATTCATAATATTCATATCGGATGGTTATAACCGAAGTTATAAGTATGTTAGGTCTTGTGTTCGATTTTATTTAGAAATTAATCTAACTAAAAATTTAAAGGGTTATGGAATATCTATTTAGATGTTTAAAAGTTAGTGTAGCCCGACAAGGTTTCCATTACCACCCTAGCTACAAGCAACTCCAACTTTGCAACTTATGCTTTGCTGATGATCTTCTTATATTTTGCAAAGCTGATCCTGTAAGTGTTTCACACCTCATGACTGCATTTTCTCACTTTTTTAAATGCTGTGGTATGCAGGCTAATCTGGATAAATCATCACTGGTTATGGTTGGGATTGATGATGAACTGAGAAATCAACTTCTTGGCAACAAGCTGTGATCAAACATGTGTTCTCTGCGAGCAACAAGCTGAAACTCAGAAGCATTTATTTTTTGAATGTCCGATGACTAGCTACATATGTAAACAAGCACTAGAACAACTACTTGATATTAAGGAAAATCAAATCAACTGGATGGAATGGTAAAACAGCACTATCCAAACCAATTGGAAGGGAGCAGAATGAAGAATTATGATTGTTTTTACAATTGTAATTTACATATGTTGGATAGAAAGAAATAGGAGAATATTTCAACATATTACTAAAGATGTTTTCTATTTGATAGAGGAATGTGGTAGGCAGTTTTTAAGCAACCTCAGGTATAGGGTATAGTGCATGGTATGCCCTGATCGATATTTGTACAGTTATGTTATACTAGTACTTAATACAAATGATCTTACCTTTGACCAACAAAAAAAAAAACATAAAACAGATACTCATCCTTTTTAAAAACTTTCAAACAATTTTGCGTAACTTTTCAATAATAAGTATTTTTGATACGTCGAAAAAAAGCCTAACTAAACATATTCTAATATAGGTCATGTTTGACAAATGACTTTTTCAACGGCTTTTTGACAAAAAGGCTTTTTAGGGAGTTTTGACTTTTTGACTTGGTCAAAAATTATTTAAGATGTTTGATAAGTTGGCTTTTTGTAATAGCTTTTTACCGTCAAAAAGTCATTTTCAAGAAGTTAATTTCAAAAGCTTTTTGAGATTAACTTTTTATAAATTAGATTTTTGTCTCACTTTTTTTAGAAACAACTAATTCACCAAACATATAATTATTCACTTCATCAAACTATATTTTTTAATATTATTTAGATTCTTATATATTAATATTATTTAAAATATAATTATTCACTTCATCAAACTACAATGCTGTGGCCAGTGCATTTTTAACGAGTATATTTTTTTTAATGAAATTATTAAGGCTATAAGAAAGTTGTGTGTAACAAGAACCATATCTATTCTATTGAAATTATACAAAAATTACACAAAGGTAACCTAAGGTTTGGTGTAACTATTTTAAGGTTCCTTAGGTATGTAAAATTACTCTTATGTATCCCGACCTTTACAAAAAAATTATTTAGAGGTTCCTAAGTTTTGGTATATCTAATTTAAATCCCCTTAGATTTGAAAGACTACTCTTAGATAACCCGACCTTTGTAAAAAATTATTCAAAGGTATTCTAAGGTTTGATATAACTATTTAAAGGCTCATAAGGAATGAAAATATACTCGTAAGTATATTTCTCTTTTGTTGTAATGTTTTCTATGGTACATTTTTGGCATTGACATCACATATCCGATATGTTAAGAAGGAAATTCAAAATTTTTTGTTGAGTACCAATTTTATCCTTAATTTCAATGACTGAAACTTAAAATATCGATTTTTCACCTTCTTTCTATCTAACAAAATAAAACATAATTGTTTTATGTTGTGATTTTTATAGTTAATATTAGTTGTAAAAATTCTGTACTTACAAAATTTATAATTTTTTAAGTTGTGATTTTTACAAGTAACTTTTAATTATTTAAAATTAAAATTAAAAATATTGCAATTGTCATAGTCATGTAAATGTGATGATAATGAAATATGATAATCTGGGAAATGAAAGCTTCAACTTGCTTTTATTGAGATAAAATATAGTAGCACCTATAAAACTTAAGTCTGTCATTTACATGACTGAAAATCCAAAATTGATATAATCATATTAAACACACATGACATGTCTTTTTAAAACCCTAAAATATATTCCTTTAGCAAATCAATTTTGAACAAAAAAAAAATCATTCACAAGGTAGAGAGAGAGAGAGACAAAGGGGATTAGGGATTTTAAAAAAATAAATTAAAAAAATTAACACGAGACGACAAACAGATTAAGCTTAGGAATGAGAGAGAGAGAGGATTAGGGATTTTGAAAAAAATTGAAAAAAAAAATTTAAGGGTATTTGGTTAAATTTCACAAGTCTCGTTAAGGATAAAATAGACTTTTTATATTTTCAGTGACTTTGTAATAAATATTACAACAAAAGTTATACCAAGAAGTAATTTTTCATACATGAAGGGCCTTAAAATAGTTATATCAAATTTTAGGGTACCTATAGATAATCTTTTACAAAGATCGGGGTATCTAAGAGTAATTTTTCAAACCCGAGGGATTTTAAGATAGTTATACCAAATTTTAGGGTACCTTTGCGTAATTTTTTAAAAATTATATTATATACAAATTATATATGATATTGTTTCGTAACAACGAAGTTTATAAAGAGTGCATGTGTGTTAGCAAATGGAGGAAATAAATATGTACCGTCTTTCTAAATGTTGTGAAATAACAAATGAATGTTATTATTTAGAGGATAAGGCAAAAAGAATATCAAATAATAATAATATAATATTCATTTAACATGTAAGTATAAAAAAGTCCATTATTTTTATTATCTTATTAAATGAATTGAATGAATTCAGGTTAAGTTTAACCAGTTAATTTATAAATTTATAAATTTCAGTTAATTTTACGTTTAAGTCTAAAAATCATGTTTGAAATCCAATATTTCGGACGAATTTAAGTCAAAATTTTCAGTCTTTGTTAGATTTTTTTTTATTAAATTATTTGCTAGTAATTTAGAAATTTGGGTTTAAATTTTAGATGGAGACATTTTAAAGAATAAAAACGGGGCTGAAGCCTGAAAGTCTAATTCAAATATTCCACGGCTCCAGCGCAAATGCATTACATGAGTGTGTTGTGTATACGAGAGTGACAAGAGCAAAGCCAGCCAACTACACCCCCTTCAAAAATTTCATGAGCGTCTACTTTGATATTGTTCCCGATATTATCGGGGAGCCATTTCTGTCCCCACTTTTATTTTTTACAATTATTACATCGGTAAAATGTTAAAGGTAAAATATAATATTTAGTTACTAAACAAGATCATATTACTATTTACATTAAAATTATTAAAAAATATTAAAAATATATCTCTATCACATCCACTTGATTTTAAATTGTTACTTAATTTTTCCGTTTTCTTTCTCAAACTCCTTAGAGAGTTTCTTATAGCATGAATATCAACTTCCCATCCCTACTTATGAGTCATGTTAAAAAAAGTAGGAAATACAATGGCACACTTAGTAGCTTGGCTATAATTGTTGAACACATCGGTTCATCCTACTCTCCTTTCGACATTCTTTTATCCGATCTGGCATTATATGATAAGATTTTATATTAGTAGTATTTTACAATTTATATGAAATAAAAAATTGTTTTACTAGGGTTGTGTTTGTTTCAATGAAAAATATTTTTTCGAAAAATTATCATCCTATTATCCGGCGTTTGGTAATATAAGTGGTGGATAAATATTTTCCGAAGGAAAATAAATTTTCTTTTATGAGGAAGGAAGTTAATTTTCCTCTCGCCTCAACAACGAGAAAATAAAGTCTTATCAATCGGAGTTCAAGTTCTAAGGTTCTCTTATTATGCCACCTTCAGTTTCTTTTTCCAAGTTTTATTCTTGTCTTTTTCTCTTTTTTGTTGTAAAGTTCATAGATGAAATTTTTTTTTTACATTATTTGTTTCTTTTTTTTAATTTCTATTATTTTATACATGAAAAAGTTTGATCATAGTGAGATGTACAAACTCATCAAATTTAGGTGCTCAACATATATATATATATATATATATATATATATATATTTGGATTTTAAAGTTGAATTAGTTATTTACCTTTTCTTTTCATATTTATAGGGTTTTTATAGTTGGTTTTTGCATTTAAGTAGTTATTTTAGAAAATTATTTTTCTTTTACCAAACAAAGAAAAAGGAAAATGTAGGTGAAAAATGGTTTTCCTTGGAAATTCATTTTCCCATAAAAAATAATTTTCTTAAAAAATATTTTCCCGCAACCAAACACGCCCTAAATCTAAATAGTGAGGTGTATCTTAAAACTAAAATTATTTATAAAAATTTATTCTTACATATAGTCTAGTCTGGTTTATGAGATAACAAAGAACAAAAATTAGATAAATACATGAACTTGTACCTAATGCCCAGACCTAGACATACCTAGATGAAAACCCTTCTCTACTTTGCCATGAATAAACACCAATGGGAATAGAGAACTGTGGAGTACAATAAAGACATCTCCTTATTGGTTAGCCCCACCTTCTTCATTCAGCTGATACTGTTCAGAGAGAGAGAGAGAGAGAGAGAGAGAGAGAGCGCAGTCAAGGATAGAGGAACTATGCATGGGAACGAGTTTGCTGAATTAATCAGTTGAAGGAAGGGAAAAAGATCAATCTAAAGGATGAAAAGGACAACATAACATAGCATTTTCTTCCGGGTGTTTTCTTTCTCTCTCAAACTTTTATATACACCTGACCCTGACCCCCAACTCCTTCCACCTCTGCCCTCATATCAGAAAACAGAGCATCAAATTCACTCCTCTCTCTCTCTCTCTCTCTCTCTCTCTCTCTCTCTCTCTCTCAACAATTCCAGAAGACATAGCTTCCATCCCCAACCATCACTTCAATCACAGAAAAGAGCTCTCAGTCTAAGAACATGGCAGCTTTTTCCTCTGCTTTTCTTGCAGACTCTGTTTTCTTCCCCAACGATCCAGTAAAAAACAACGCCTTTTTAGATGAATTCTTCTCAGATTTTGACCCCTTTTATGCATCGTCAGGGCACCAGCCTCTGATCCATCAAGTGGGTTGTTCCATTAATACGAGTGCTAATGAAAGTAGCTGCCTTGAGCAACAGAGTAATAGTAATATTGGGCCTTTGGTGACGGGAAACCAGAGGAGTGAGAGCTTCACATCAATGGCGGATAAGGCAGATAGTGGGGGCCAAGTCAATCAAGTTTGGACTCCTTCTGAAAAGAAGAGGAAACTCCATCATGGGTCTCCCTCAAATTCTGCTGACTCCAAGGTATTAAATTGAAATTTGAACTTAAGAAGCTAGGTGGGGTAGGGGAACTGGGTTTGATAGTCCAAAATCAGTACTCGCATCTAATTTTATTGAAAAGTGAAGTTGATTGATTCATTGTTTGATTTTCTGGGTATTGTTATTGAGTAGGAAGTGAAACAAGTGAGGTGCAAGAAACAAAAGGGTAGCAAAGAGGCAATCAAAGGGGTGAAAAATGACAGCAAGGGAGACGAGCGAGCTAGTGAAGAACCTCCAAAAGGTTACATTCATGTCAGAGCCAGGAGAGGTCAAGCCACTGATAGTCATAGCCTTGCCGAAAGGGTATACCCTCTCTCTCTCTCTCTCTCTCTCTCTCTCTCTCTCTCTCTCACTGTTAGGATCATCCCATTCTAGGACATCTTTTCAAGTTACCATGAGTGTTAATTGATATTAATAAATATTAATGAATATTAAAAACTGATAATAAGCTGAGAAGAACAAGTTGTAAAAAATCTCAGCGGAGTTATATACGCGTGCACGAAGAAAAGTAAATTGGGTTCCTAAAAAGCTTGTTGGCTTAACTCATAAATTTCCCACATAAAGGAATTCCTGTCTCCCATAAATTATTTTCGGGAGGTGGGCTATGAAACCTTCTAAAACTTTGACCTTGATAACTATCGTGTTAGAAGTATTCCGTTAAGTTTAATTTGGGGTAATTATACCTGGCAATCGGGTCATTCGGTTCGGGTTCGGTTCGGGTTAGTTCGGTTCGGGTTAACTTCGGGTCAATCTTGTTCGGGTTCGGTTCGGGTTCGGGTTCGGGTCAACTTCGGTTCGGGTAAACTTCGGGTCGATCTCGTTCGGGTTCGTTCGGTTTCGGTTCGGGTCAACTTCGGTTCGGTTCAACTTCGGGTCAATCTCGTTCGGGTTCGATTCGGGTTAATTTCGGATCTAATCGTAATCGGGTCACTTTTTGGGTCAAAATCGATTCAAAATTGTACCACTATAGGCACTAAAGTACATCCCGAGAGACCCAACAAAAAAAAGTGGGTTGGGTCACTTTTATTGGGGTTAAATTGATTCGGATCCGATTCGGTTCGGGTCATTTTGGGTTCGGTTCGGTTTCGGTTCGGGTCATTTTGCATTCGGGTCGGTTTCGGTTCGGGTCATTTCGGGTCGGTTCGGTTCGGGTCGGTTCATTTCGGTTTCGGGTCAAAATCGGTTCAACTGTTTCGGATGTCGGTTCGGTTTGGGTTTCGGGTCGTTCGGGTTGACCCGTTCGATTCGGTCGGTTTGCTGGGTCTAGGGGTAATAGACTTGTTAGTTTTGTTTAAATGTGAAATATAACCGGATTTTATTCATTAGATTTGTTCAATAATTATTCCACCCAATTTGGATATTTTTGATTTGTGGTCTTTACTCTTCTTCGACTTTTTGCGTGTGTTTTACGTGTGTTAGAAAAAGTAAAAGCTAATAAAAGTAAGAGTCGAGTAACAAAAAACATCTAATAGTAAGAGTTAATAATCGGAGTTGATCTACTGTCAATTCAAATCTAAGTAAAGATTTCAAGTACTATTTCTCTCTTTTACTCCAATTTTTCCCCTAATTAAACTTCAGGATGTACTTTAAATTTTCCATAATCTGAATAAAAACAAAATCTAAAAATCAAAACAACAATAACATCACTTCCTTTTTTTCTTTTTTTTTTTCTTTTTTGGGACAGGCAAGGAGAGAGAAAATCAGCCAGAAGATGAAGACATTGCAGGCTCTTGTTCCTGGTTGTGATAAGGTGATAAGCAAAAGCATTAAATTTCTTGCTTGCCCTTTCCCCATTTTTTTTTTTTTTTATAAATTTCCTTAGGATGTTGAAATTCCCCTAATTTTTTTTCCCTGTGAATTAATTTGTAAATAAAATTAGTAACAAAAGAGGCAAATGGTATTGATTAGGTGACTGGGAAGGCCCTGATGTTGGATGAAATTATCAACTACGTCCAATCCTTACAAAATCAAGTCGAGGTTTGTTTTTCTTTACTTTACTCTCTTCACTATTTTCATTTAATTTTCTTGTCGGCAAGTTGTTAATATAATTCCAAAATTCTATCTATTTTAAAAATGAACACCAAATTTTATTACATCTTTGACCAACACATCCCTAAATAATTAGCATGTAAATGTCTCATACACCTGAAACATAGGAATATACGATGGCTTTCTTTGTTTTATTTCCATCCAAGATCATGCTCGATCAGTTTAAATATATTTATAAAATGTTAGACTTTGACATGACGTGATATAATTAGATAAAAAAATACTAATCTGAAGATAGAAGATTTTAGTAAAAATAAATTTAAATTAATTCATTAGGGTATATTTTTAATGTACATTTTATTGATCGTAATAAAAAGTTTAGGAAATTAGAGACCGTAATGTTTGATTGTCGTGTATAATTGTTTTTTCAGTTCTTGTCAATGAAGCTTGCTTCTGTGGACCCAATGGTGTACGTGTTTGGATTGATGGATCGCGAAGCAATGACATTTGGAACAGAGGTATCGCTATGCTCTATTCCTTGTTATTTATCTTCAAGAATTACTGACTTTATAAAAACATTATTCTTCAAATTAACATAAATTGCATTTGTAAGTTTTACCCACTAATCACTACTATATATGTGAATAAATCACGTTATAATTTTGTTTTTTAGCTGGTATATTATTGTAGTTCAATTCTTAATATATTGGCTTATTAATAACCGAAAAAAAAATAATTCATTTTTTTATATATAGGAGTATAGACATGAGATAATAACATCTTTGTCATTGGTTTTAAAACATAGGAAATTAACAATGGTATGGCATTACCAATGGCATCGATGCAATCAGCTAATCACAGCAATAGTAGCAGTCCTGCTAATTCGTCCCTGGCTTTCGCCAACATAAATACAACGACCAATACCACCGTTGACGCCTTCTTTGCGAGCCCCACTGTTGATAACTCGTCCAATATGTTCCAAGACGAACAAAAACCAGTTGTCCTTCCACAGGTACTGAAAGTTGAATTTCTGCTTTTTCTGATAAGTTAGTCTTATGTAAAATAGTCTCATACATTTTTAACGATTGTCATCTAGCTCATGAATATAATTTACGAGATTAATCTCTTCTTTAGGAGGGGGCGGGGGACAAAACTGAAAAATAAAAAAGTTTTTGTAAGGACCCATATGTATATTGTAACAGCATAACATTAGGTATGATGCCATTTTTTATTTGCTTTTGGGTGTTGGGGTGGTTTGTTTTTTTGGGTACATTGTTGATTGATTAAGAAGTATATGTCATTTTCTTTTCAGGATGCTAGAAGTTCATACTGGGGACTGGATGACCTACATCAACAGAGCATGAACAATCAATTTGGTTATGGAGCCAATAACAACTTGTATTCTCTCTAGTGGAAATTAACTTATACCGACTCTCCTGTTCTATACATTGTAAGCACTACGAGAATTCAGATTAATTAACAAATTCAACTATGAGTACATTTTATTGTGCACATAGTAAATACTTATTAACCATCAAATGGGTGATCTACCGATATTTATTAATTTAACTATTCAAATTTACTATAAATATTATTGATAGGTTAAATTCATCCTATTATCGTCTTGTTTTCTCCTGTTTTTTCAATTATTGTCAATGTATCTTACTTTACGACAGGGAAACAAAATTCTACTCCGATGATCAAGGATGGACATAAAATTGTGTATTGTAATGTAGTTATTTTTAAAGAATAGTACACCTATATGATTTTCTTTTAATTTACAGGGGACATGCCTTTGGTTTTTCAAATTTTCATAAATTTTAGAAAATTATTGAGCAGTGAGTTAAGTAAAGAAATATTATACTGAGAGGAATTTTTAATCTCAAGTGATGAGGAGACATGTTAGCTGGGACCCTTATCAACACCATACCATGTTGAGGACAAAATATGTTCCTTAACTACCCAAAGACCATGAACTAATGTCAGATCTCAAGTAAATTGTTAGAATGTGATATATATAATATATGTATTTAATCTTCATCATCAATCAATTAGTTGAGCTGATTTTTGACATGCTACTTATAATGTTTCAGGTTCACATATCAACAACTTAATTTCATAATTATTTTTATTGGTTTAATTAAGGGTGTAATTCCTTTTAAGTCACGAAGGTTTAAGTTAAAAACCCTTGTAACAAGTATATTTTTAAAGATGCGAAGTTGTGTTCTCCTCTTTACTTGGGTGAGACTCCTTCCACCTCAACTAGGGCTATAAACTAGCCGAGCCAGCTAGGCTCGGGCTCAGCTCAATTACATTTTAGCTCGGCTCGAAGCTCGTCAAACCTTTGAAGTTTACACTCGGGCTCGGCTCGGACTGCTGAGGCTCGGGCTCAAGCTTGGGCTCCGCTCGGTTTCTTTTTTGGATTTTCTTAAAAGTTTCTAAATTCAAGGTTATAATCGAAATTAAATTCTATATTTTGTATTAGATTCAAGAAATAAATGTTTGAATGAAATTTGGTGATTTTAGAAGTAATTTTATACTCTCTACGCATTGAAAAAAAAAACTATTTAATCTAAATCGAGCAAAGTCGAACCAAGCCTTGATAAGCTCGACCTCTAGGCTCGGCTCAAGCTCGGCTTGACTCGAACATGCAATGAGCTTTGACCGAGCCGAGCCCGAGCGCTTTGCAAAACGGTTCGATTACAGCCCTAACCTCAACTAAAACTTTGTTGTCCACATTAACTTATTTAGGCAAGGTATAAGAGAAGCTTGTGTGACATTCATATTACAACCTTGCCAGACACTTGTGTGAATTACATGCAAATGCAATGATATACTCTCTCTGTCAAAAAATTATCAAATTTATAAAAAATTAATAAAACTTCATTATTTATGTGTTTTCAGTCACTACATATACTAAGACTAAGGGTCTATTCGTTTCATTTATTAAAACTAGCTGTTATAATATTTATAGCGCTGATGAGATGTTATGAATTGGTATGAGTTATTATGAGCTGTTAAAATATGTTATGAGCTGTTATGAGTTGTTATAATTAGCGGTTATAGCTGTTATGAGCTGCTATAGTGGTTATGAGCTATTACAATGACAATAATAATAATAATAATTTTAATTAATAATAATAATAATAATAATAAATATTATTATTATTATGATTATTATTATTATGTCATAGAGTAATAGTAGCAATAATAATAATAATAATAATAATAATAATAATAATAATGACAATAATGATTATTATAATAACTAGTTACAACGACGATAATGATAATAACAACAATAATAATTATAATAATGATATTACTAAAATTTTTAAATATAATAATATTCTTTTTACAATAATAATAATAATAATAATAATAATAATAATAATAAATAATTATATGAGGTTATGAATAGTTGTTATAGTGGGTAGTCTGTTATGAGAGTTTAAGAGCGATTAACGATTATAAACGCTAATTTGAATATCTTGAGTCTTGTAAAAGAATTTTGAATTTGTTATCTTCTGGCATTTTCAAAGTATAGCAATGAATAATAAGCAGTCCATATTTCTATATTAAATTTCTTATAACGGCTAGATGATTAAAAAAATATATTCAAAAATATAATTCTAATGCTATATATACATTAACAAGTACTGGACATTTAGAAATAAAAATTTTAACCTTTTGTTTTGATATAGAGGAAGTGTGTTACAATGGACTCGAGTTGCTGGTTCATTTAATCATATATAAGTTTAACCGTTTAAGCTTTAGATTGAATTGTTCCAATTTTTTTTCTGAATATTTTTTTGGGGGAGGGGGATAAGTGACCTTTTACCAGGACTAGCACCGGCAAAATTTTGTCCAACTTGAAAAAATCGGGTTTGGATATGACTTTTTATTCAAATTTTAAATTCGAACATATTGTCTAAACCCGATTTTAATCCGAATTTATATTTGTCCGAATTGTCCGACCTTAAAAAATCGACGTTTTGGACAAAAAATTTCATCCGATAATCAATTTTTCCAACTCAATTTTGACCCAAACAAAAATTTTTACCGACGATAACCAGAACCTAATATAGGGCTAATCTTGAATAGGGGTATCCCAAGCTGGGGAATGCAACCAATTAAGCATATATATGTCGAAGCAAGCTGCAACCCCTTTTATATGGATTTTCACTTTAATCCTGATAAGAATTCCTCTTTTTCTTTTCCAGATTACAAAGAAGTGTTTCCAATTAAGATGAAGCTCAAGGACAACATATACTTAGGGAATCAAAGCTTGGAAAAAGAATTCAAAATTCCTTTGCCTTTGCCTTTAAATTTCTCTCAGGTCTAGTGGGGAAAATTCTGTCCCCTTCAATTCTGGTCTTCCAAGTATGTATAATTGGTTCTGATGCTTTGATTCCAACTAATTGGGGAGCCTAGTGAAGGAGTAAAAGAAGGGAAACAAACGCAGAAATCAATCAGTGGAGCAAGAAATTATAAATATACAGGAGAACATAAAAGGACAGACCATATCCAACCAAATATGACCCCTGTATTTCTTTGCAGATACCCTTGTTATGTAAATATTAGAGTACATAATTTATTTTCAACGAGTCTTTAATCATTAGCTTAAATTTTTAATTGAGATAGTTTTTGTATATGATATTATTAGAGTTATTATGAATGAGAGATCTGAGGTTCAAAATCCTCATATTGAATCCTTATGCAAGGCGAAGAAAACTCTTTAAATTGCAGTCAATGACAAAGTTAGGAATTTGAATTATGATGCCCCTCTAATATATATGGGTGTCCTTTAGACCCTTGTAACTATTTTTAGAAGTGTCCGAATATCAAAATTATACACAAACCAAAGATACTTATTACCAACTAATAAGTCCTTATTTAGGCATAACAGTGTTCCGGGACACCTTTACCCTCCACATAGCTCCACCACTGTATACAACATCGACTCTTTTGGCCCAATGATGATAGGCAGTAAAATAATGTGTGTAAGATTCATATCAATCAAAAAATTAAGTTAATAATTAAAAGCTTATCATAGATTATATACTTTAACATACCCATAACACAAGAGGATAAATATAGCTTAAATTACATTGGCTTTCCTCCCACGTCATACCAAAAAAAAACAATTATGTAAAATTATGATAACAGTGCTTATTGGATCTAATTTTCAAATTATATTAGATAATTATTGGTCTCATGTTCATTGGAAACCCTAACCGTCCTCCATATTTATTCCTTGCATGCCTTAAGGGTTTTGTTTTTATTTTTATTTTTTATGAAGCATGCCTTAAGAGGTTTAATTATCTTTATCTTTTGGATAAATTTTTTGGGTTTCAATAATTTCTCTCTTTCTTTTAAGTGAAGAGGTAGGTTTTTTCTCCTCCATTCACTAAAAATTCTTGTTCTTCTTGGTCGTGGTACAAGTTCTAATAGGTTTTGGGAAGAACCTCACTCATATAAAATGCACGACTCTGCCTCTCACCACATCATGTGAATCTTCTGTACCCTTTTTTGACTAATCCTTTAATATTATTCATCGGAAAATAAATTATTTGTTATATGATCTCTTCTTAATATTGTCTTATGGTCAGATGTAATTAATTGATGAATAATTTATAAGTAGATTTTTACTTAGTGGTAGATTAAGAATATTTAGAGGTGGATATTGCATTTTAAATATTATTTAAAATAATTAGAATTAATTTTTGTAAATGCCAAAATATTTTTAAAAAAGTAAAAACTTTTATGTAGTGTTATTTTCAAAAATTTCGATTAACAATAACAAATGCTCGGGACAAGTAGACCAGCCACTTGTATCTGCCACTGTTCTTACTTCATAAAGTGATGCCGCAAGCAAGTCATGTTAAAAAAAAAAAAAAAAAGGAAAGAATCAAACTTAACCCTTTTTCTTTTGTCGTTTGTATTATTGGATTTTAATATTCCAAACTATCGATTTATCTCATAATATCTTTAATTTTAACAGTAATATTTTGTAATATCTCATACTTCAAAAGATTAGTAATCGGTGTCTCAAAATTGGAACAATTAATATTAACTTTTCAAAGTACTAGGATATATACCCTTCCTATGCAAGGGCATTAAATAAATTTTTTTATAATAATTTTTTTATATTTTTCTTATTTTTAATTAATTTATAACGATAAAAAATAGTCAATTTTTTTTCTAATAACAATTATTAGATTACATAATTTATTATAAACAGTAAGTAGATATGTGGCAATACACATGGTTACTAATATTTTATGAGACATGTGAATAGTTTCAACATTAAATTAAATCAAAATTACATTAAATTTATCCATTTGACATCCTATATGACATCTTACGTAACATCTTATACATTGCTTATATTCAACTTTATACATATATATATATATATATGTATATATATATTAATACTAAAGATAGGATATTACGAAGTAAATTGATATTTTCAAACGTTGCCCAAAGTACCATACCTTTGAAGTCAAGGCCAACATATAAGCTTAGTTGGTTTTTGTATCATGAGGGGAAAAAGCAATGATACTCCTTCATTGGATTTTACATGATTAATGAAGTTACTTAATTTGGCTCAATTTGTATATATAAAACAAAGTACTATGAACGTAAATCTGAAAAGCTTATTCTACCACTACAATTTTCTAAATCCTGAAAAGCCCCTTTTATTAAAAAAATATTAGAATTAATAAGGCGATGATTTCACAGTCAAAATTGAAATTTTGGGTATATTAGATACTAGATTTGATTCCCTATAGCTCTTATATTGTAATCGTATTGTATTGTTCTTTATGGATTATCCAAATATAAATAAATAAATAAATAAAATTGAATAATGGTCTAAAGCGAAGATATTTATATATTTTTGTATAATGATTTTCAAATAAGAGATGAAGAATAAAAATATCTATTTGTGTGAAACATTTTGTGATACTTAGTTGTCAATATAATAATACAACAAACATATTATAGCAATTAGGGGAACTTTTTCCCAAAAAGAAAATAAAGGGTTTGGGGTTGGGATGTAGCAAGCATGGGGGAGTGGGACATCCTCCCTTATGTCCCCATCCGTCCCTTTTAATTTAATTTAATTTAATTTAATTTCTGAACAATCTTTCCTTTCATCCTATAATTCTCATAGTTTTTTGCTTGAATCTTCATGCCCTATTCCTATTGCTATACAATTATTTGCCACTTTGTAAAGACTTTTTTCGGTTGGTAAATTGTTCACCCACTTGACCTTCTATAATAATTTGAAGAATTTGTCAACAAGCATGGGGAGCTAAACTAAATTGAATCTAACAATGGCATAACCCTTTAGATAACCAAGCTCTGTAAATGAGCTTCTTGACTTCTTACAAATTCCTCCTAACAAGAGAAACTTATACATCATGGACTTGTTTCTAGGAACTCAAAAATTGAAATCCTAAAAGAAATTTTGATACATTGTGTAAATAACACTCGATTATAATGTTTTTTAATTCTCCATATAAGTAAAACATACTTTAATGAGTCTTTGAAGTTGCATGAGTTTTTTCTATAATTAGGCAAAAAAACTGTAAAAATAGGTAAAGTAATAAGTGCATATAAATACACCCCTGTTTTTTAGGCTAAGAGGCCGAAATTTTTAATGAAATTCAACCCTTTTTGTTGGACTGTAAGTGAGAAGGGACAAAGAAAAGGTCAAGGTGATAAGAAGTAGCATTATTGGATTTCTTACTGCAACATGTTGGATTAATGGAGAGAGAGAGAGTTATATTCATCTGGGAGGGGTTGTAGAGGGTGTAAGAAATCTCTACAAAGGATATGAATTGTCATAATTGAAACATCCAGGAAGATGAAGTGGCAATGATGATGTGAAAATTGGGAATTGTTTGATGAGAGAATTTTTAGTAGTCAGCTTATTTTTTAGGTTGAAAGTCTTTTTCGAGAAATTAAAAGAGAGTTCTGAGGAGTGGTAGAGAAGGATGCCCGGGTTTGTTCCTTCTTTCCTTTTTTTTTTTTTTTGTGTGTCCAATCTATCTACTTTGATGGAGTCGAGGTTTTATTGTATTTAATTTTCTACATTTTGTCCCTAGTGGACTACTAATTATCAAAAATAAAGTACACCCTCACTCCGTACTACTCTTTAATAAGAACATATAATCTTGTAAAAGATACAAACTCTTTAAAATACGAAAACTAACATGTCTTTTAAGTAGAATGATAAGCACACCTATTGTTACACACACATCATATCCGACTAGTCGGATATCTAACTATTTGGGACTTACACCAGTATATATGTGCTAGCAAAACGTCTTATATTTATCCGGGAGTCTCTTTTCCTCGTCATATGTCAATAGATGTTTGGATGAACGGTAAAATAGGGGTTGGTTTTGTGGGCCTAAACTCTATATTTTTCTTCTAAGAGTATATGCTCTCATGAGTATTTAAGAATGTGCATATGTGCTAGTGAACTTTATAATATATTCATAGTGACGCTAAGCGTTTAGGGCGGAAAGCAATATTCATCATACCTTTTAAGTTGGGGACTTAAAAATCAATCCTTAGTACGCACAAACTCTCTTGTGAGTATATTTGTGTGGAATACGTTATTAGGCTTAGGCTTTGTGGGTCTGAATCTTTTCATCCCAACTCAACACACCATTTATAAATGGAAAATGTTACATAGCTCCTTAAGTACAACAAATAAGTTATATTTATTATTATAACATTTGATGCTTTTTGTCTGATCCATTATTTCTCTCATACTTTTAGAATTTTTTAATTTACTACGGTGAGGAACACTTCAATTTTTTATTTTTTCAGTACTAAAAAATTAAAAAATTATAATTAATGCTCTCTTATTCGGTGACATAAAGGCACCATATATATATATCAGCTTTATTTATAAATATCCCATTGTAATAGGATTCCTATTATTGTGACTGAGCACAATGTATACTAATTTATATAAACGTATAGTAAATGTGATTGCATGTATATATATTTAAAAAATATCACGAGATACCCGTTAGTTTAATTGGAAAAATATCTAAAGAAAAAAATTAGCCAAAACCTAAATTTAAATTTGACCAGTGTCAACCTTACTTTTTTTTTTTTTTTGAGGCTAACATCAACAGAAAAAAATAAAGAAATTATATAAACCTTACCTATAGCAAGGCTTAAATCTCCCTTTACGTAAACAAAAAAAATACTTACATTTCTTTTAAAAAATAAAGAAATTATATAGAAAACATATCTACATAGCCAGTGGCGGAGGAACTTTTACGGAAACGGTCTCTAGAGACATCATTGCCAAAAAGAATAATTTTGTGTAAAAATCGTCGAAAATTTATAAAAATTATTAAAGTAGATATTCATAAAAAATAATTAATTTTTATAAATTTAAAAATATTTAAAAAGAGTATATAAAATAAAAATTTTAGTTCCATCACTAGCAAAATGATCAGCAAAGTCTGGTAGACAGAATTCAAGGCTATTTGTCCTAACAAAAATCATGGAGACTAAGAAAATATCGATCCTTGATGCGCATAGGTCGAGGAATGCGTTGTCGTCTTCATCAATTTATGAGTTACGTCCACAGCATGCCACTGATTGGCTTTTTGATTAGACAAGTAATATGACCCAAAAGCTAAGGTACTCGTTTCAGGTTTGTTCTTTTGGATAGAAATTAGGTCAAAAAATAAAAAGAGAGATATAATATATATGAGTTGAAAGAAATTGAAAGGAGCGGAATGGAATGGAATGGAATGGAAACGAATGAGAATATTAGGAAAGAGTAGATGAAAGAGTGGAAAATTTGGAGTGATATGTAGGAAAGAGTGGGATGGATTATTGGGGAGAACTGGAAATGAGTGAGATTCTTCTGATCATGTAAGTGGGATGGAGTGGAAAGGAGTACGCTAGAGTTGGAAGGAGTGGAAAACCAAGATTTCTCATACAAAAGAATAAGCAATTCTTATATCATGCTACTAGGAGTTTATGTTCTCACAAGCCACATAATTTAAAATTATGTTTAAAAATTAATATATATAACAAGGAAAAATATATGCGTGTGATAAGTGAAAGTAATATTCACAAAAGCATGTAATAAATTGCAGAGAATATAACCACTCCCACGGGCATGTAATAAATTGCAAAGAATAATCACTGAAGCGTTTGCTTCTCAAACCTTTTCCTTTTTTTCCCTTGTTTGCATAATGGTAGAGGTGTGAAGTGGGTCCAGTTGGCCCTGGTCTGTATAACCTGCCATGAGAGCCATTGAACACGAACCATAGTTCAACTTGGTCCACCCTGTCAAAAATGTGCTTCAATGTGGTCTTGCATGAATTTGGTTCTTAAGTATATAGTCAAAACCATAAATCATAACAACTTGCATTTGTTATAGACTATAACTTTTCTGATTGAGAGAAGTTATAAAAGACAATATAACAGAATACGAAATTAAAACGTCGAATTCAAGTACGTAACTCATTTTTAATTACTAATTCAACACGTCATTAATTATAAATGGACTATATGATTGAAAGTAAAAACAACAATCTCAACCTATTGTCATGAAATGGGCGTGTCCCTGATATCTTTCCAACAACGATATGAAAAAGTTAGAAAAAGTGTTGCATAATAAGTACAAAGAGCGTGGGTTGGCTCTTATGGTTTTGGCTTATTCCTTTTGGATTTTGCTTGATGAAGACAAAAGCTGATTTATGGAAAGGATTAGACAAAGTTTTGCTTTGAATTGTAGTGCTAATTAATCTTAATTATTTTCAAATTTATGTGGTTGGATTGGGTTACTGTGTAGGCTTGCTGGTGGACTCCAGGAGTACCAATAGGTAGGCCCCCCTGTGTTCTCTACATATTTTTTTCTTAAATGTTGAGAATGTAAATAGAATAGTTATAATACAAAGAGGAGAAGTAGATATATTTGACCCCTATTTGTCTAGCTTTTTTATAAGTTTTTTAAAATTATTCTGGTAGAATTATAAAATATTATTATTATTATTTTTAAAAAAGTTAGTAAAGTTATAAATTAGATGAAATTACAAATATAATTTCAGAGAAAACCTAATCAAATTATTGGTCACATGGTGGATAACTAATAAAGTTTCCTTTTTCTATATGACTATCCTCTCCAATTTTGTTAAACCCGATTTTATTCGAGCAAATATGTGGTGTTAATTTGATTATTTATATTTATAGTTTTAGGGACCAACTAGGCCTAACTCGAGCCAAAAAAAAAAATCAAGTGTTCCTAATATCTTATTCTATAGTTTTAGATAGATACTATTTATGTTTCGGTCGATCCTACTCCCTCCTCGATATCGGTCAATTTCAACCTTTTATCTTAGCAAACAATATGTTTTTTTAATATTTGACTAATTGGTAATGGTTGAATATGTCATATCTCTCCAAATTTGACGCATATCATATCTCTCTCTTTTCACAAATAGTTAATCATCTTTCCGATTTGATTTATCAAGACCCTGCATTTACAACAATTGCAACGTGGTTATAAGTATGCAAACATAAAGTACATTATTCAAAATTTGACATATAAATAACTGTAACATCTTTAAAAATCCCTATTAAAAGAAAAGACGATTCATCGTTAATCATTGTTCATAGTCAAAATTAAATTAATTAATATCGAACAGCACATACGCTTCAAATTTTATCGCTTAAATCTAAACCCTACTAAGATAGTACCACAAACATTCAATTGAAGCTTATCATCACATATATAACGTAATATAGGTACGTATCAAGTAAATTTAATCACGTAAATTAATTATAATACCCTTAAGATGGTCCACATTACTTAGCTGAATTTGCAACATTTGACTTAGTTAAAAAAGAAGACTAAGTGATTTGAATTAGTAATTGCAACATAACATAAACCTGCTTTAATTATAATATAATGTATGGATGAATCTCGCTATGAAACTTGTCAAACCCTACATAACAAATAGAGCAATAAATACGACTTATCAAGATCTGCATGGGGATATTTTTGGTTGAAAGTTATATATTATAATAATGCGTGTATTTTTTAAATTATTATTATTATTTTTATTATTAATTATAATTATAATGCATGCATGGAATTTACAAATATATACGTACGTCTTAGTCATTACGTTATATTTTTGGCAAATGTTTTGTCAACGTGGAGAGAGACCCATGATCACGACCATTATTTTTGGTGGAAAGTGAGAGAAGGCTAAAAGAGATGGGAAAGTTGTATTTCATAATTCTGCTCTATGTTGGGTCGCCTTCTCCATACATGCCGTGGTCTGCAAAAGTTGCTACAACAAAAAAAAAAAAAATAAAGTCAAAAAATTAAAAGTCGATTTCATTAAAAAAAAAAAATACATGAAAACAAATGCAAAACTAATATATCTAACAAGGGCTACTTAAAATTACCGAAAGTAGAATTATATAATTCATAATTTTAAAGTTACTTTGTATTTATATAGCTACTTAATTTCATTAGAAATAAAAACCTAACAATTTATACTTATAACTTATATGAAATCTTATATGGTTAAAATGTCATCTAATTCACTCATAATCCAAACACTCATTTTAAATCGACAAGAGAAAAATAAAGAGAATTGGTAGATAATAATTAAGATTGTTTTTTTTTTTAAAAAAAGAAGAAGAAGAAGAAGAAGAAAATGTGAACATTCAGAAAGTAAAAAAATAATAAAGGTGACTTTATTAGCCCAAAAAATTACAAAAATATAAATAAAAATAAAATAAAAGAGAAGAAAGAGAAACAATCAAAATGTTGAAATTATTGATAATAGGATTCATACACCAAGAAAACTCCAATCATTGTTGCGTCAGTGCCACTACTCCTTTGCATATATGATCAAAAAAAAAAAAATCGATATATAATATGCTCGGACGTATGTTATAAATTTTGTGGTAAAAATCCCCACAAATACAAGAAAAATATAAAAGTAACAAATTCAAATTATCAAATTCATATAACATATTTATGTTTAGCAATCAGCTTAACTTGAGTTTTATAGATGTGAGGAAGACTTCAAATTTAAAAAATTTCGAGTAAGATATCTATTCCACAAAAATCTTGTAAGTAAATATTAAAATTTACACCGATTATGTCTTAATCAACCGAATAATAAATATACGTTCAACTATGATGGCATCATGTTCCAAAATTAATTAACAATGAATGGATTAATTCACTATCTTACATTTGTATACTTACGGCCCCTATCTTTGTATTCCAGCCATATGTTTGATCCGAGTTTTGTCATGCCTGTCTTTTCAACTACCACGGCAGGATTATAAATATTTGTAAGAGCATGAAAATTAGAAGTAATATGATGTGAGGCACCCGAGTCTTCATAACTTTTCATTTTTAGAAATAACCAACCATTCAAGAGACCAAGATAGATCTACTTCCTTTGTTTCATATAGATTACTACTCCTCCATTTTAAAATACATGTCACGTTTCATAATATTTGTCACTTTATACTTCCAAGTGATGTATGATAACTAATTTACCAATTTTTTCTTATTAATTGCTTTCTTTTTCTTCTTATTTTTCTCATTGATTTTCTTCATTTTCAATAAAAATCTTAGGTCAACTTGGTTTAACATAAATTTTGTATTTTCTTGATATTCCTTCGTACTCTTAAAGCGGCAAATATTTTGAAACGGAAGGAGTAGTTCTTAGGAAAATAACCATCGATGCATTTACTTTATGGCTTACAGTATTACTAAATAGATTTTTGAAAATACAAATTTGGACGAGACAGTAAAACAAAAAAATATTAGTAATATTTTCCTAACCATACATATGGACAAAAAGTACTTTACTCCGTTTCACAATACATGTCGTTTTTGGGATGTAAGGAAATACGAATTTTATGACAAAATTTGTATTAAAAGATTAAGTTTCCTAGGATTTCATTCGAAATGAAAAAGTCAATAAAAAAAGGAGAGTAAAAAACAACTAATAAAATTGATAAACTAATTATTAACCTATTATTAAAATTATAAAGTGTGAAATATAATAAAACGAAAAAATTAATTAAAATCTTATGACACTGAGAAAGTATTAATTTTAGTGAGGTGTACAATGAGTCAATGATTAAGCATTGTTAGTGTTAGGCAGTATTTAATTAAGTAGTGTTTAATTAGTACAATGAATGCGTATCAATTTTAGTTCCGTCACGCCATCCATTTTCACTCGTAAAAAAAAAAAAAAAAAAAGAAGTTTGAAATAATGTTGTATGATCATAGAATTAATTATTTTAAAGACAAAGCTTTTCAACCATTTAATTCAACAGCGATTACTCAATCGTTACCAAGCATTTTATTCTTTGTATGTGAGTTGTTTACTCAAATAAACATTATCCCAAGTGTTTTGTATACCCTCTACAATCAATTTTTTCCCTCTTTCATCTTAATTATCAGTGGTAAACCCTAATTTTCTTTCATAATTGAACATCTTATTTTTTTGTATAGGTAGACTTCAATCAATTGTGTCTATTTCGTGAAAGTTATGGTTGTTGTTAGAGTGTAAACCTATTTCTGCGTCTTTAATCATAAGCATAAGTTTTTTGTCGAGTTGGTTCTTGAATATGGTAATAAAGCTTTTTCGAGCGATAGGTCTCGGGATTGAACTTCATGGGCCTTCAATCATAAACTTAAGTTTTTTATTGAATTGGTTCTTAAATAGTTTTTGTAGATTTGGTGATACTATATAATGAAAGATAGTTGAATCTTATGGAATGAGACATGTCTCCCGATCCGGATCTTATGATTCTACTACGATTGTTACGATCCAAAAACCCTCAATCGATCCAACTCCCATTAAAATCTAAAAATTATTATAGTCTTACAATCCTAATTTTGTTCCAACATTATATAATAGGATCGTAATAAGATTTTATGATCCTACAATTTAATCCACAATTCTAAATAAATTTCATAAACTATTGATCATACATAATTATATTCGAAAATCCATACAAAAATATTCTTTTGTATCAAAATCTTTGTGAAAGTATAATTGAATTGAATTTATATAAATGTGTTCTAAGATTTTTATTCTTATAAAAATAATTTAACTATTACAAACAATTATTAAAATCTTATCAACCTCGATCAGATTTCACAATTCTAATTCTAACTACTTCCACCAATTCTATCTAGGATCTTTATTCTAACAACGTAGATTTCACTTATAGAAATCGGTAATGGATTTCATATATATATATATATATGGTTCTATTGTGGAGATATTCTTGTCAAGTATATCTATCATCTTAAATAGATACATGCTCTATGAACTTAGACTATAGCTCACTGATGTTTGTAAAAGACGTAATGACATTAAAGAATGTGGTTATTGACCAAAAGTATATTATAAATTTAGAGCTTGCCAACAATATATTTACCATTTACCTTTTGGTTCAGAGAGACTTTATTTTGATTTTTGAATCTCACTTGTTAGATGATTTTCATTGTAGATACATATGAATTTTATTAGCGAAGCTCTTTTTTTCTTTTTAAAAATAAATTAAGTGTTTAATACGAGGGGTTTTATTGATGAAGCTCTCTAGGATTGTGGACAAAAAATAACCTCTTTAAAATTAATGTTGAGCATGTCAGCCAATGTCGTGTTTATTTTCAATATACTAATTTCAAGATTTTGTAAGATATTTTTTTCATATATTTTTGAGAAGAATTTGAAACAATCAATAAAAATATGAAGAATCTTATATGAAAATTAATCTGGAAGAATATGAAAAGTGCATATTCTATAGAAATTGGCAGAAATAAAATATATACGAAAAATATTAATATAGGTTATTTTTTATTTTTAAGTGATTTGACCATTATTTTCTTATGTAGAATACCATATTCAAGTTGGGTGAAGGGAGAGCACTATTCTTTTTAGGGCCAACAATTTTCCCTACTCTTTTAAAATGGAGGATTAAAAACCATAAAAAAAAAAAATGTGTTGGAAATTATGGTAAAACAAGTTAGTTGATAGATTTCCTCAATGTTCGTAAACTTTTTTTTATCTGATTATTCGAATTTGTCCGATTTAAAAAATTGAGTTTGGGTTCGACATTTTTATCCGAATTTTAAATTCGAATATAAAATTTTTCTATTTTTGTTGTCCAAATCTGATTTTAACCCTAATTTGTGGTTGTCCAGATTGTCCGACTGAAAAATCGGGTATCGGATAAAAAATTTCATCCGATGACTAATTTTTTAACCCAATTTTGACCCGAACCCGAAGTTTTGCAAGCGCTAGATTTCTAAAGAGTCCAAAAGTTTTTTTTTTTAAAAAAAGACTTAAGAGATTTTTTTTTAGAAAACGTGTTCCCGTGAGCAAAGTTTACATGTTCTTATTTTATTCGAGTTTGTTGAGGGTCCACAGTAACTTTGATTGTCAAAGTGCATTCTCAACTAAATTTAAATTCTTGGTTGAAAATCTAACAAAGATTTCAAAATTAACTCCAATACATTCATTTAATTTGCTCCACCTTACTTTAAAATTATTTTTTACAAAAGATATAAAGATTTTAATAATAAAATGTCAAATAACACTTACAATAAAAATAATACGTAAATTACTGTAGATTTGAAGTATAGAGACAAAAATTAACTTTTAAATAATCAAATTCCAAAATCATAAGATAATTTTTCATTATTTTGTATCTTTACTTTACGATTGGATATTGATGGAGCAAGTCACAAATTATACTATAGTGATTAACCCTAAAAAGAAGTACCAAAATGAGAATTATCATAAAAATTAAAACGAAAAATAAAAAACAGCCCTTCAAAACTAAAACACATTATAAAATTAATTAAACTCCTATTATAATATATATATATATATATGGATTGTATCAAATGAGAGGAGGGGATAGAGTGAGAGTGAGAGAATTAAATCTCAACCATTCATTTCAAATTTAAGGGTCAAGATTAAAATAAAATTATTTTCTATCATTCGTGGGTGCAAGATATAAATTTTCGATTTGGGGTTCAACATGCCCTAAAATTAGAAGCATTTCCTCCGGAAAAGTAAAGAAAGTAATGAGGTGTGGTGGTTTTAGGGTGACATAGTGGATAATAAAGTAATTAGGGTTTTTTATTTGATAGATTAATCTCAACTACTCATTTTAATCCAATGGCACATATTTAATCATCTCACTCTCACCCTATCCCTCTCCTCTCATTAGATACATCCCCTATATATATATATATATATATATTACAATGCATTTATTATTAAGATGTAGTTATTTGTGTATAATAATAATAATAATAATAATATCCACTATTATTATTATTATTATTATTATTATTATTATTATTATTATTATTATTATTATTATTATTTATATTTTTCAGAAAATTAACAACTTTTGTTGATATAAATTTTGTGTATTTTAAAAAAATAGTATGTAAAGTTAAATAATGAATTAATAGTTTTATAAATGTATATTCAAAAGTTAAATTTTATAATAATTATTTTTCTTATTTTAATTTCACTAATGCTTATTTTAAAGACCCTTTTGATTTTTTTTTTTGGTCAAAGTTAGATGCAATCACAAAAAAAAACTTTCAAGCATGCATACATTTAAAAATTAGTTATTAATAGTTAATTATATTAAAGGCTTCCTTTTACAAAATAATTTAATATTTTTAAAAAGTTATTATAAGTAATTTTTCTATAGAAACTTTGATTTTTCTTACAATAAATGGGATTACTTTTTAATTTTTATTGATGAATTTTAAAGTTTGGGTATAAAAATTAATTATTAACCTATTTTCCTTCATTTTTCAAGGTGAAGTCTCTTTAAAAAATTCAAATATGTACTTTCTAAAATATTTATGATAAGTAAACATTATTACTTTAAAACGTATAATTATTTAATAACACATATAAATTTCTAAAGTAATCTAACTTGATTATTAGATTAAAATTTTATAAATTAAAATCTTAAAATACCTAAAAGTAGGATCACACCTTTTATCCATAAATAAAAAATACACCCACAATTCAAACCACCGGTTTCTTTGTAAGCTCTATATATAAGTTCCTCCGGGATCATGGCCTTGTCAAATTCCCCAGGTCATCTTTTGAACCTCTTTTCAACATTTTTCATATGCGTCTTACATAATTTATATTATATTCATTGCGTCTTTATGCTTAACATCTCTAAACCTTTTGGATGCTATTAATCTTTATCTTATTAAGAAACTATTTCTATCAAAATTGCGTCTACTTTTTACCTACGTATCATAAATTTTTTTGACACGATACATATATGAATTATAATTGAGGTCGGCAGGTGATTTAGTTCATGGACTTCAATAGTACGTACCAAATTGCCAACAGTGGATTAATGGGACATCTCCTTACTGTTCAGTGCTCGCTAATCGAACTAAAAGAAAAAAATAAAAAGTTTAGTCATTGCCGGAATTTATTTATTTATTTTTTAAAAAACCCACACACAAGAATGATATGAGAGAAAGTTCATGCATGTCTCCTTTTCCACAATTTTTTTCATTCAGTGGACCCTTGAAAATATGTAGTGTCTTTGTCTTTTCACATTTACTTATATGCTTTTTTATTAGCTAATTCGATTATTTAGCATTCATCATTTTCTATTCATATTCTCGAACTAAGTATTAACAAGGTATAACAATTTTATTTATTTATTTATTTTATGAAAGGGTGCAGGAGCATAACCTTTTCAGGGTGGGATTAAATTCGAAATCTGTTATTTAAAAATACACGTAAGATATATATTAATACGGTAAAAACTATTTATGTTCCGTAAAGAGGTCGGGAATTTAAACTTTGGTCTTTCCAAATGTTTTTTTTTCAAATTCCCGCAATTTTTTTTGTTTTTTTTGGGGGGTCCCAATAAATTTTATTAGCTGGAAAACATACGTGACAAGTTACATATATCTACAATGTCCTTGAGCAAGATCCTACTAATCAACATATTTTAGGATTTAATTTGCTGATGATTATATACATAAATTCAATCTGTTGATGATCACTATAATTATATTTCATCATAAGTTAGTTGTTTTCCTACTGGAACTCAAATTTTTATATACTTTCTGGTGGATTATGTCATCATAATTTAGTTATTTTCATTTTTACTTACACACCCAATTTTTATTTATTTATTTATTTATTAATTATTATTATTATTATTATTATTATTATTATTATTATTATTATTATTATTATTATTATAGTTGTAGGGTAGTTGGAGTGCTAAAATTGCAAAAATTAGCCGAAGCAAAAGCATAAAGGAACAAAGCCTGTATTGTTGAATAACTAGATGCCAACTTCGCCATAAAGACAACAAATCCGACAATAATAATGCAACTATTTCACATCAATAAAAAAGCCCAACCTCTTCACAATAAATTCTAATCACTTGAAAACAAAATAAGCATCGTAATAATAATAAAAATCCTCACATATTAATAAAAGAGTTGGATATAATTAAAATCCTGGCACTTACAATCCATATATAATATACAAGAGCTTCCTTCAACCTACATCTAGCTTTTAATTTTGTTATAAATTTATAGTATTTGAAATTACTCCATATAATCAATTCATATATTATATACATACGACAAATACATATCGATAAATATATAATATATGACTATTAAAAGTATATAATATATGACTATTAAAAGTATTTAAGTACAATACACACATAGATAAATATATAGTACGTGGGTAAATACATTATATATGGATGGTAAGAGAATTACACTAAAAAATACAACATAGATAGTAATTACACTTAGAAAAATAAAGGTGTTTGAAAAAACAACTAATCATTCTTAATCCATATATATATATATATATATATATATATATATATATATATATATATAAAAGAAGATAAGGCTTTAGTGATTGACATAATTACCACTAGTCTTGATCATGGACCCTCTTCTTGGAGTGGTCTTTCTTATGGCCCTCCTCCAATCCGGGAAACAGATGGGAATGAAGAAAAAGATTTGACAAATTTATAAATATATACTTCCTTCTCGATCCAAACATATTTCGAGTTCGTCATTTCATCTTCAACTTAATCAAAATGAATCAATTATTTAAAAGAAATATCTTCCTTAAATTTTCAACCCGTATGAAAATCACAATACGTATTATAAATGTGGTTTAGTTAATTTGAATAGGTTAGGGTTAGGGTAAGTGGGGGCTTTTAGTTGGGTGTTTCTAATCTTAGTTTAACTCGACTTTATTTTCAATATTTACATATCAACTCAACCAGTGGCGGATTCAAAGAAAATTTCATTATCCACACCCATGATTGAAAATCGCTAGAAATCTCATGGATTTATATATAAGTATTTCTTTTAACCCTCTACTTTCACGTTTTTTCATTTGAGGCTGTAGATTCAGTCTTTGGGTGCTTTACAAGGAGCAACTTGATTTATTTTGTTTTTCGAGTGGGACACAATATAATATGAACTATAGTCTCAGTTTCACCCTATATAAAACCGAAAAGTCATCGGATTACTTACACCCTGTCATAAAACTATGTCCGCCCTTGAGCTTAACTTAATACCCCTTATAAATACTGTCAACTTTTATAATCAATAAATTCTCACATTATTAATGTATCATTTTAATCGATAAAGATATATGAGATCATGTTCTTAGATGGTAGTTAAAGCAGTAAATTACTTTTTTTCAAAAAATAAACCTTTTGTCATTATTTTAAGCACCTTAATTAGAATAAAATTTTGTATATTTATAGCAAAGATAGTCGACGAAATATTAATTTAATAATTTATATTTAAAGTAGAGTATGTTAGATTTTAGGTATAATTTTAGAATTTTCCTTTTTATATTGATAAAAATAAAGAAGACAAATTGAGTGGGCCCAAGGACCGGGCCCATCATCTTGTGGGCAGTTGGCGGGCCAGAGTCTGCCAAAATTTGGCATTAGTGTGTACCCGATTCATTAGGCCATTTGTCTCCCTTTGTCCCTCAAAATTTACAAGGGGAAGAAGGTGACATTGATCCATTTAAGGTGGTAGGTACCATACAAACTAAGGGCAGCCTTTAAGGCAATCTTAGCAAATTGGGTGACTAAAATAACATAATAAGGTCAAATTAGCCATAGGGTGTCCTAATAATTGCATCAAAGATTAGACTTTCTGATCCCCACTTGCCCTTATGTTATCCTTAACTTGTTCATCATATATAATATCAAATTTAGTTAGGTGCTCCATCAAATTCAAAACAAATATGTTTTGAAAGATAAAATCAAAGAATAAATTCAGTTGTTTTGAAAGATAAAATCAAAGAATAAATTAAGACTATTCTAAATTGCACTGAGATCATAAAACCATGATGTTTTATGAATCCTACAACGTAGAAGAAATGGTATACAATCTCACTCCGGCTAAAGGTGGTGCAGGTTTAAAGTAATTCTATCTAATGTAAGGTCGGCCTCATCTTAAAATTATAAACAAGTTGAATCCGATTTAATCCAAAAGCTTAAAACGTCGGATTTATAATTTACATATATAAACTTTTCACTTCACCTTTAATAAACGTAAGACTAACTAATATGTAAATTTTTCCAACATTTTTTACATATATAAATGCAAGGTTGGTCGATTCTACCTCTGTACACAGTTAGAATCTGTTTGAAATGATATTTTATACTAGTATTTATGACAATTTTTATTTTATTTTAGCGCTTTTAACCTATTTCAGCTCATTTCAGCTATAATAGCTAATAATTTTAGCTCATTACAACCTAGTTTAGCTCATTTCACCCCTAACATCTGTTAATTTCAGCTCATTTTCTTTGATAATAACAATAATAATTAATCATTTCAAGTAATTTTAATTTAATGTAGCTCATTTCAGCTATTTTAACAGTCATTTCAAATAGACGTTTAATACAAAAGAAGAGTATGATCATATACTTTTGCAACAACATTTATTATCTCCCACATTTAGGAAGAAATGTTATAATTTCAATATAAGAACAAGCATAATTTTTATATATTTATGAATACAAAAATTCACAACTTTTGAGGTTGAAAAATGGAAAATAATATTCTATGACTGTCCTAATTTAACTTTTTATGGTCAACAGTAATTAATTTTGGCCATTATTTTATCATAAATTAAATAAAAAATTATGTCACTAAAAAGTACTATTTAGAAACTTCAGAATTAATATTTTTTTTGCAAAAATCAAATTAATTGTATTTTTTAACTTATAGTTAAAATTCATTAAAATTAAAAAAGAAAAAGTTTGAACAATTATAGTGAGATAGAGGGAGTATCACCTTTAGATTGTTGGGTGTGTGCAGTCTGATGGACATTTCACGCTTAGAAAATCGTGTTGCGAGGCGAGGAATGACAAGCACGACCAACAAGCATCGAGAACGGGCGTGTAGGACGAAGAAACAAGGCACGGCCCCGACCAAGCAACCGACACGGGCCGTGCTAGTTACAACCTTTTGGGCTTCGTCTTCTTTGACCCTTTTTGCCCGGTGTAATTCGTGTTTAACGCAATTAAAGCTTGGTTTTGGCTATTTAACTGAGTGTTTTCCTCTATTGTTGAGCAATTAACAGAGATTGCAAGGTGTAAAGTTAGTTTAAGTTTGAGTGTAAATTCTTTGTAATAGCCACCCATTTTTGGTGCATCGTTTGTGATTTTTTCCAATTTAAGGTTTTTCACGTTAAGCCTCTTGTTCGGATTTTATTTCTCTTTCTTATGTCCTATCTTATCGTTTGTGAGTGAACTTTAGATACTAACGTAGATCTTATACTACTAAGAAAGAAAAGTAAACTTTTTAATTTTAGAAGATGACAAAACAAAAAAGAATGGAAAGGCAAACATATAAATAAATAATTTAGGATAAATAATGAGTAGAGCATAGTAAGGCAGCATTATCAAATAATGTTATTTAATATTCTGAAATGATGGGGAAATGACTTATGTCAAATACACTTTTGGGTCAACACTATTTGTGTTTGGGATATTTAATACAAAATTAAACTTTAAGTGCATGATATTGTCAACTTATTAGCAGCTGTACCTGGATATGATCAAAGCTGGATGCATTTTTTTATTAAAAAAAAACAAAATAAAATCTTTGGACCATCACTAACACATACATACATCTACCTCAGCAAATTAGTCCCCCCATTAATCCCATTTTATCAATTGAATTCCTACATCTGTGTCCTACTCCCTTCACAATAGGACAAGGGATTTGGTCCTACACAAAATATATCAAACATATGTAGCATTTGTTTTCTTGTGTGTATGTGTGTGGAGTTATAAAGTATTTTTATTGAAATTAATTGTATTTATTTTTCTTAATTTAATTGGGTTTTTTGACGATATTAAATTAACTTCAAGCCATCAAACCCGAATCTACAAGCAATTCAAACTTTTGAATTACTGCAACGTGTCAATAGCATGTATATGTGACAATGAACAAAACCGTAATTAAATTTCAATTTTTCATGCTCTTCTAGTCCGATTCATAGTTGTCTTGGTTATATGGTTCAATTCAGCCAATCGACGTTGTTTTGAAACAACTTGTTGTAGGTAATGCGATTTCAATTAATTAGAAATATAAATATATTTTGAACATTGATATTACTGTACTCCAGCTGACTGACAAAAAAAAAAAAGAAGATATTACTGCATTTGTGTCACAAGTACTGGGCCAATGGCCTAGCCAACAAGGCCCACAAACCCTAAAGTTAGCCCCCTTTCTTTTCAAATTTCAGGAAAAAAAAAAAGGACAAGAAAACTGATGGAATTGATTGTGGTTCAATCCATATGCCGAGCCAGATCTGAGTAGGACTAGAGTGGATCAAGCAAACTTGGGTTACTAGTTCCAATCGCCTCGTCTAGTACGAAGGTTTTTTTTTATTTTTTTATATAAAAAAATATGATGTGCAAAGGTTAATATAAATAAGATTTAAACAAATTTTTTTTAAAAAAAGATGAAATTTGAATGTAGATGTTTAGTAATACCTTTTAAAATTTGTATCAATTATATTAATCGAAAAACACTATAAATATAATTTAATCATTCATAAAGATTGAATTTAAGTTTTACTAGTTTGGGTTCGTGATATACGGAGTAATGTAATATATCGTGAGAAGTTACGAATTAAGAAAGTAAATATTTAACAATTACATTTATAAATATGATTAATAATAAAAAAATACAATGATAGAAGTCACCCAATATATTTGTCAATAAAAGACAATGAGTAATTAGTTGAAAATTATATCATGGTATATGATATAATTTGTCCAAGTTTATAACATCACGATAAAGGATATGATTAATCCAAATTTATGTTCACTGTTATAAAACAATATTAGAAATATATTAAAATAAATAGTATTTGTAACAAAAAAATAATGATCTAATATGTAATACAAAAAATTTTTGAGATAGATGAATTTATTAAAAGTCTTACGGGTTACGGAAGTTGGCTTATTGAGTTTTCATCCCTTTAAACATGACACAAATTACAAACTTGAAATGATACAATTTTCACCAATTAAGTCATTACGTCTTATCCTCCAAGATATTTGAACCATATATTTTAATCATCATAGGCATTCAATGATTAATCTCAAGCGTGTACATAATTGTTGTATGTTTATTTTCCTAATTTCTAATTTCTTAAGATCCAACATGAGTCTAGATTAATAAGAGCCAAATTATTTCCTCAAATATTCAAATTTTTAATATTATTTTTATAACATGTTTATGATACTTGTAACAATTGTATTATGACACCAAGTCAAAAATCATCAAACAATGAAAAAGTCAAAATGTTGCGAAAAATTATTATATTTCACACCCAAAATAATATTACATACTATATACACAAAAATGAATGAGAGATCATAATCCAAACCCTAAATACATAAATATGTGATTATATTACAAATAAATTGTTAATATCCAATTCAATTCTTCCTTTTCCTTTTTAAAAAAAATGGTGAATATGAGGTGAAATATCCAATTTTTATTACTTAATTCAATAGGGTCAAGGACCCAATTAGTACATTTATATTTGTCCATGAAAAACATTGAGCCAAGTCTACCACCACCACGACTACACCTTTCTAAAAGAAAAAAAGAAAGTGTTAATTATACATCAAACACTGCAATAATAATGAAACAATGTAACGACACCCCACACTTTAATCAAAATGCATTTAGTTAAACATATAAAAAAAAGTTTATATATTTAAACCAATTTTGTAATACATTGATGAAAGGGGGATGGGGCCAATATCGCTTACCCTAACACCTCAATCTATTGAGTGTTATTATATCTTAAACACCAATCTAGAGCATGAGAATTCAAGTTAAATATTACCCATCTTGAAAATAAGCAAGTATCAAAGAGTTAGCATTAAAAATAAACTTCACATAAAATGTGGGTAATTTCATGTTTTAGCAACATTTTTAAGTATGAATTAATCTTCATTACTTCTTTGATTATGCATTAATCTTCATTACTTCTTTGATCTTACATGCTCAATATTTCTTCCCATTGTCTTCCCCTTCCCCTATATTTCTCCAAGTTGGTACTTTCTTTTATATTATATATTTCTCCAAGTTGGTTATATAGGTCCATCATTTAATGGCAATGTATCATTTTAAAAGAATTAAATAAAGACATTAAGAAAAAAAGAAGGGCACTAAGGATGAAAAGGGAAAAAATGGAGGGTATTACGTAATAAACACTATGCATGTAAGAGAATACATCAGGTGATAAGCAAACATACAATGTATGTACATTATTTTTGCAACTATAAGATATCAATTGAACTAATATTGAGTAGTCATTTATCTTAAACCGGGGTTGGATCTAACTTGTATGTCAAGTTTATTTAATTATTCAATAAATTTATATCTTTCAATAAATTTTATTTTTTAGTTAATTATTCACATCAATGGCTCATATTTAATGGACAAATAATTTTTGTGGTTAAGATTACACTAAGCTCCAACAATCACTCTTATTGTGATATTTGACCAAAAGATTACTATTATATATTGTATAGATTTGTATCAGCCTTTATGCACTCGAGGAAAAAGAAACATTTTAGTCTCGTTGTTCGTTAAAATTAGACTCGCATCTTTATAATTAATTAGTGTGAATCTCGCGCTTTGCACGAGTATGTGCTATTATTTAATTAGTTGATATATTTTATAAATATTAAATATATATTTCTTATAAAATTATAGACATTAATCAACCTTAGCCAACCTTATTTAAGTAGTTGGTATGCAAAGAGATTTCAAAATAATAAAAGACGCAATTATTAATTTTTTTGAAAATAGTGTCCTACATTTGTTAACCTTCTTTGCCTTCTCGATGTTATATTGTTATAAAATTTTTAGGTTGATGATGGAGATGAAGAGCGTCATTAAGGATTAATCATTCATTGAGTAGTAATTGATTGCTTTTGTAAAGGAAATTTTTGGTGGGGGAAAAAAACAATGACATATAGTGTTTTGTTGGCCAATTATTCAAGATCTCAATTTTTGATGGAAAAAAGTAAGGGATTAATCATAATTTCTTTCAATGCCATACGGTGTAATTTTTACCCTTTTATAAAATAAATAATAAAACCTTGAATAAATATACTCAATAAACATGACATAGGTAATTTCCTACTAATTGCTAATTTAATTTTTTTGCTGAAAATCAAAAATAGTAATCTACCTTAGGTGAATTTTGAAGACTATAATTATCATAATTATTATAATTTATATAAGTTTTAATACTGAAACTAATAGATATATTATTATAGTTTTTTTTGTTACAGTCAAATTAATTATATACACTAAATATTATTTTTATTAAGTATTTTTTTCAAAAACTTTAATTTTATAACTGTTGAAGTAATAGAATAATCATTCAAATACATGTAATAAAATATAATATTGATTATGATTATAATTAAAATTTATAGGTAATAAAGTGTAATTGATAATCATAATCATTCAAGAGTAGTAAATGTACTTCATTTTACTTATAATTAAAATTTATAGATAATAAAGTGAGTGTTACAAAAAATTTTTGATAATATAAAAGAAAATGATAAAATAAAAAGAATCAATTGTAATGTGCCAAATGTTAACCCACAGAAAAACACTCAATTTTAAGTATATATATATATATATATATATATATATATATATATATATATATATATATATATTAAAAGTTAGTAGAGTTCATATATAAGAGCTTGTAGTTCAATTGGTATCGAGTGGAGTTTTCACACTCTTGGCAGACTTCTAATGGATCCGAAGACATGGTTAAGCCTCCGTTAGATTTAATTCAATGATTGTGCATCCCTTTCCCTGCTCGTGTACAGGGTTAGACCTGTCTAAAATTCGAAATATTTAAATCTAATAATCTAAAAAATATTATTATATTTTTTAAAATTTTAGTACGAAATTATCAATAAAATTAATTTTTTTATAGATCTAGTATAGATACAGGTTACTGGCATCAATTGTCATGATTAAAATATAAGCTAGCAAAGTCCAGTTAAAAAACAAAAACATGATTTGTCATTTTCCCAGTAGAGCGCCAGGAGAAAATGGAGGTTTCCTTTTTCTACTCTTTTCTGCCACCACCGCTACCGCAATTGCCATACTCTCTCTCCCTAAACCCTAACAATGTCGATTCCAGCTCCATTTTCCTTTAATTCAATGTCCCTCTATTCAGTGGTGCGTGCTCCACCATCGTCAATGTTAATGAACAAATTAAATGTTGTCTTTCTCTCTCTGGATCGAATTTGCTGATGGATTTCAATGGATTGTTTTCTGATTTCCGGTGCCACCGTAGTGCGATTGGATTTCGCGACGCGTGAGTTCTTCGAGATTGTCGTTGTCTCCGATGTCGCAATCGATGGTACTAGATGAGTATGTATCTGTTCGACCAATTTTTCGTACAACATGTACTTAATTACGTGAAAATAAGCTCAATCTTTTGCTCAAATGGCTAAATTATATGTGCGAAATGTTTATCCTATCCATAGTTGAGTCTGCCTTTTCTTGTATTTTTGATAGTTATGCGTACTGATGTCTTAGAACTGGAAAATGAGTCCATTTTCATGGATTTTTTTTTATATAGAAATGCCTACTTTAATTAACTAGATTTTGTACTATCAACCAAAGTAGCACAAATACTCTCCCACTCCTCGATTTGGACTGTGACACTGACATTCTTTGGACACTCTATGACGCTCTTAAACATAAGTCAAATGCATAAAAGTATGTTTGACATCTGTAAGATGAGCATACTATGAGCAGTCGATATATGATTATTCACTTGGTAGCACTACCCTCACCATGACTATTGCATGGGAAACACAAAAACTTAAAGAAGGATCATTTCTTAATATGCATCCATTAAATGTGGTGTTCAATTTTTATAAAAATCTATGTTGGTGTGCCATTGTGATCATCATATTTGCGCTCAAGCTTCTTAGCCATTAACTCTTGAGGGAATCTTTGAACAACTTGTGTTAGATTATTTGTTTCATTTCATCCAATTTGCTTTAGTTTTTAATCATTAAAGTTTACCCCAAAAAATGTTTTTAACAAAAAGTTTCGGTGGAATGTTATTGTTCCGGCTAACATTTGATGGAACAACTACGCTGTTAATTTTAACCCAGTGGAGTTGCTTTACTCCTTCAAGCAAAGATATAGTTTCCAAAAGATCCACAGAAATTTAGGAAAACATTCTGATTGTTCAAATTTAAGAAAACTGTGAACTGGTAAGAGGGAGCGGAAGATGAAATAAATACAACGCAATAAACACAAGAAACAAAATATTACGAGGCATGCATGTTAAAGAAGATCAAGGTTTGCATATTGCCATCCTGATTCTGACTAGCATATCTAGTTGTAGCCTGTACGTATAATCCCGTGATTGATGCTGAGCAGCAAAAGCCTTCAGTGCCTAAAACCAGGCGCACTTGTGATATATGACTGAAATCTGAGACCTCCAAAAACTCTTATCTTTATCCGTGTCCTTTACCAAATTGCTTGAACCAAACTAGTTCTATAACATCAATTCAGTTCTATTTTTTACTATCTATTTGTCTCTTACCCCGCAGAATGTCAAATAGGTTGGTTCTACTGGACCCTAAAGTGGAAAACCATTGACTGCCTACTACTATACAGAAAGGAAACTGTGCAGGTCTGTAGCAGAATGAAGTCGTGTCTTTTGAAGTGAATATTTGATATTCAATTCTTGCATTGGGAAAATCTTCACTTTTATTATAAGTATCTGTTGTAAAGGAGTATAAACTTGTACATATCATCATTATACAAAAAGAATGCAAAAACTGAGATGGCAAAAGAATACGGATCAAACCTATAAGCCAAGATAACAAACTCTGCCGATATGATTGATTTGGAGGAACTCATCTTTTCTTTTCTCTTCCCTTCGCCTTTGGTAGATTAGGGAATACAGTCTGAAGATTATGGGCCCTCAAATCTTGCCTTGTTAAGATTCCAATTACAGGATATATCTGCAGAAAGGAACATTAGATTAGTTGGTTTTTTTTTTGTCTTTTTAAGGTATTTTCTATCTTGGTTTTGCATTTCTTCAGTAACTCATTCTCCTTTTATCTCCTAAGATGATTTAACTAAACTCTCGCTTTGGATCAGTGCAGTGAGCTATGAAAGTGTGATCAGTATGAATAATGTTTACTTACCCCAGCTCCTTGGTATTTGGGTACGATGAGGAGATGGCGAAGAGCAACCTGCCTGAACAGCACCATTGCCTTGGCAACAGACATGTCCTCCACCACAGTGTAAGGAGTCTTGTTCGTGAAGGGGTTTAGATCAACATACATGTTCATTTCATGCTTTGATATTGCTACTTTCTCAAAGTTGGTGTCCCTTTCTTGCAGCTCAACCCAGGTAAACTTCTCCCTGACTTCCCATTCTTCTGTTCTTCTTGGTTCATGTAAAAACCACTTCTTCTTCAGCACAGCAACAATGTGAGCTCTTAAAATTAGTCCGTGCAACTCCATTGCCTTTGTGCCCTGCCCTGTTGGTGGCATTGCATCATCATCTATCACAGGGAAACCATTGTGTGTAGTGTTCTTGAGGACATCTACTATGCGAGACACCTTCTCAACTCCACGAAGACTGACTAATGGAGGCTTCACATCTGCAAGCTCCCCAACCGTGATATTCCTCATCCATGGCTCTGGGTTTGCATCTAGGAAAGGCAAACCTTTGAGATCTAGTATTATCTCATAGATGCTTTTGTCAAAGCAGTCTCCCACAGATTTCGCAATTAGAAGCACAAGCATTGTTATAGGGAGCAATAATAGATTATTGGTAAGTTCCAGGAAGATGACACAAAGGGACACAGTCATCCTCATTGAGCCAGCCATGAGGGATGCTGCCCCAAGTACTGCAAAAAGCCCTTCATCAATGTCTGTGTATTTTCCCATGGCAACCCCGAGCAATCGCCCATAAGCAGAACCCATGATAATAATAGGAAGGAAGAGTCCAGATGGGACAGCAATGCCAAAGGTGAAGAGTCCCAATATGAAGTAGAGGATAAAGTAGATTACTAAAGAGAAGGGGTGAAATTCTCCTGTTGTATTTGTGGAGAAAATGTTTCGAACAGCATCATCATTGGTGGAAAAGAGTAAACTAGCAAGATCATTGTAGTAGCCAGCTGGGCAGTTGAATCTTTTGAAGTTCCCTGTCCTACCAGTTGTGGAGCAGGAACCCGAGGGAAGCGACGAATCACATTTTGTGCAACTCACGACGAAGGGCAGGCTATACATGCATATAGAGGTAAACAGCGCCACTGCAAGACTGAGAAGAATCTTTGCTAATTTTCCTTTCCTGCAACAGAACAGGGCCATTATGAAAACACTTATCAAAACTCAACCAACATCCTGCTAATTTAAGAGGATTAGATGTATCTTTCTGCCAAGAATATGGATTAGCCAGGTTTGCTCTGGAGTGAAAGACAGATATTACATGCTAATCGTTGATCTCCTTTGGGCCACATTCTCATCAAGGCAACACCAAACTGTACCCTAGGTAGTCCAACCTCAGTCCAACATTAGGCAACTTGATTTTGCTTCAAATCTGAATTGACATGACTCAAAATGAACCAACCTCACTTTGCTGGACCAAGATTGACTGGATTTCCATGATAATTTTTCGGACTAATCAACAGCATAACTAATTAGGGCTTGGTTCCAAATGCCCCTCCAGGCCCCATACAACCTAAGTAGTCCATCAAGTTGTTTTCACTCAATAGAAGATTAAACCGACCTCAACAAACTATTTGTCAGGTTTATGCATTGATTCCCTTGCACTGTCTTTCTATTTTGACAAACATGGCCAATACTACATTCAGAAGTCCTCTGTTCTCCTAGATTCTGAGGTTATGACCAAGTGAAACGAAATTTGCACAGGAAGATAAAACAGGAAGGGGTAGTGCTTACTCATTAATGAGGCTGTAAATTCTGAGCACTTTGTGGAGAAGGTAGTTGTAAAGGGTTCCAATAAGTCCTCCGATTAATCCTATAATTGCCACAGGGACAAAATCCATCGGGTGGTACCGCACAGAGACATTGCTAACGTCAAACATGATGAGCCCTCCATCACCAAATAGCCCACACCTTCCAGAACTGCAGAACTCAATAAAAGCCCTGAGCACCACAACCACAACCGCTGTGCAAAAGAAAGTCCTCCAAAGAAGGGCACTCCTCCACCATGTTGCAACTTCTTCTAGGGCAAAGAGGACACCTCCTACAGGGGCTCTGAAAGCTGCACATACTCCAGCAGAAGAACCACAAGTGATGAGATCTCTCCGATCCCTGTCATTATTCATGTATCGGAGCCAACGCCATTTGAGGCGGTACTTGTCTGTTCCACCCTGGCCAAGTAAGGAAGAAATGCAGGTACCAATGTGCACCAAGGGTCCTTCTTTTCCAAGGTCTAAGCCAGCAGCAACTGCTCCGATGCTCCCAATAATCTGTCAGAGCAATCAAGGGAGCAAAAACCACTTAGGCTATTATCCAGGTACTTCTGCACTCTGTAGATCATTTATTTGCATCTTTGCGACTATTTATGGGTAGTCTGGTTGTTATTGTCACCCAATTAGATAGTACATGTTTAACTGAGATGCTGACTTTTTCTTTCAGTATGATGAATAACATATGTATTAGTGTTACAAAATCATCATTTGGGGGGGTGTTGGCAATTGCCTACTTTCAACTTTCAGTAGTTATAGACATAATTTATCTCCATGAATCTGTATGACACTCAGAAAATACAAGAACCCCACACTGAATAACATGAAGCCTTTTCCCAATGTAGTCTCGTGAAAATGCTATTCTGAAGACATTCTACTCTATCATAGGCCATAATGTGCTACTTGCTTGGTCAGACAAGATCATAATGTTTCACAAAAAAAAAAAAAAACAGATATTTAATCAAAGACTTGTCTGATTGAAATTATGGAGAAATTGAATTACTGAACATTCCGGTGTTTTCAACCGCCCAACACATATTCACACCAAAAAAACCATCCGATGCTCGACACAAAAGAAAGGAGGACAGGTTTCGATCAGCTGATGCCGAATGCTGACATGAAACATTTAGGAAGCAAGTGAAAGTTATAAGTGGATGGTAGAACTTTGATCAGACTCACCTTTACGAACAACGTTGGTGCACCAAACATGTTTGGGGTATCGACACCATTAAGATAAGCTTTAATTTCTGGTATACCAGGCCCAGCAGCGGTTGGAGCAAAGTAGACAACTAGGACAGTAGCTATTAGGGTCAGGAATAAGTTAGACCCTGTCAATATGATCATTCCCATAATGTACCTGCATCCAAAACGTATTCCCAACAAGGAACTTTCTTTCAGTTTCCAACCTCCTACATCATACTTCACATATTTTAACTAGTTTGATGCATATTTTCGTACCAAACATGAACCAAATCCTGAACATAGAAAACATGTAGGGCTGTCAATTTTGGATTTGGGTAAATGGGTCTGATTTGGGTATTTTGGGTTTGAGTCATGTCTGTGGTCTAGTCTCAGTTTGCCCCAGTGCTTATCAAATAATGCTAACAATATGAGTCGGGTATATTTCAGGTTTGTGTCAAAGTCTGTGTTTTCTTATCTTTTTTGGTTGGTTTGGTTAGTTACGAATTGTTCAGGTTCTCTTCTATTCCAAAGTCAGTGTCATAACATGGGGTTTACAAAGCAGAAGAAGAAGAAGCAATCACCTTTCTTTCTCAATATAGTCAGAAACTAGAAGCAGCTTGTATCCGGCAATATTCTCAACAGCTAGATTAATAATGGTGGCTATGAGCCCCGTTAGAAGTCCAATAAGGAAAGCTAATTTCCACTTCAGAAATACGTACTGCAACACTTGAATTTTGGATCTGCTTCTCCAGTCCTGCTTGAACAGATCGTTCTCATTGATCCTGCATTAGAATTAATTTAGTTATTATGCTCTTGTACATGAATTCAGTCCCTTCAAAGTCGAACCAAAATCTATTAACGGAAAAAAAATCTGGGTTGATCCCGCATGAGAATTAATTTAGTGATTATGCTCCTGTACATTTAACTTCAGTCCCTTCAAAGCCGAACCAAAATCTATTAAGGCAAAAAAATATGTGATGGGAAAACGCCCTAAACTTGTAAACCCAGAAACAGAATAATGAAACGAAACTTATGGTATCAGAAATCAAGCCTCTTCCTTATCCCCTTAGGTATTATTGATGAAGCAGAGAGACTGATTCCGAGAGACCCGGAAAGATTTTCAAGAGAGAGAGATAAAGAGGCATACTCATAATCGAGGCTCTCGATATGGGAGACCTTGGCACCCACTATAGCCAGATGGCTAGCAGAGAGAGTAGCAGTCCTCCTGAGAAGAGGCTGCTGAAGAGAGTTGCTTTCAAGATCTGGTGCTGCTGCTTCTCCATTAACAGACTGTGCTTCCATATTACTTGTGCTTCTCTCTACTAACCTGTTTGATCCTTCCAGGTTTCTGTCATCTGAAAGTGGTTCTCCAGCTGCTTCCATGGCGCCCTCTCGGAGCCCTGATTGGGTGGATCTCCTTTTCTCTTTTTGCTCCCCTCTTCCTCTGTTGCTACACTTAAGCAATTTAGGTGGCTAATATAGTAATATACCCTCAATTAGGTTTTATACTTTTATTTTAAAATACGATTCATAAAAAGGGGGAAAAAATACGAAGTATACTCTATTATTTTACTTCATTATTATTGGTAAGCCCAGGAGGTAAGGTAGGCCCATTTTCTGTTTAATTATTTATTTACAGGAGGCCATTTGACAATAGATTTTCCTTATTCCTTGGAACATTCTCTTTTATGCGGAGAAAATATGAGATTTCAACAATTTATTTAGAGTCCAATTTTGATTAAGAGAGTTGTACTGTTTAATTAAAAATCATATTGTAAGGATGGGATCTGGACACTTGGACGATTAAGGATCTTAGTTGTTCGTTCATCTGAAATAACTATTAAATAATAACCTTCCATTTTTTTTAAAAAATTTATTTTTATTGATTATCTTGTTCTTATCTTATCTTTTTTTTCTCTGGCTTCCCTCATCTTTGGGGTGGACGGTGGTTGCATTGTGGCAAGGATGTTCATGTTGTGAATGTGAATTCAATATCTTTTTCCCCCACTTTTCAGACTTCCCCTTAAATTACGCTTTAAGGGTGTATTTAATAAAATCACACTTTCATTAATTGCTTGGTGCTAGTGACCCCTCCTCCCCTCTCTGTCTCTGTTCCTTCTTATCGGATGTGGACCCAACTTGACCTAGGGAGCTACCCCAAATTTTTCCGCTTGCAGTGTAGGTATATTTGTATCTTTCTAAACTCTATTCGAGCAAGTGGGATGCACATTAGGTGTTTATTGTGGCACTTGTGGCAATTGATCGCCCATGTTAAAATTGTATAGCATAAGGCCATCAGGTCTCGATCATATTTAAGTTGAATGATGTGAAATATGCTCAATTTAATATGACAGTGTCTTTCTGATAAATTTATTGGACGATTGACAAGAAGTATAGAAAAACGTTAAATCTAAATTTAAGTTTTTTTAATACAGAAATTAAGTTAAAGTATAATCTGGTTCGAATTTACATGTTTTATCCATTATTCTTTTCTGAATGGTAGATACGCTTGAATGGTGGGTTGGTAGTCAAATATAACTATAGTATCGTACCGTTATATTACATAACTTGTCATAGAAGCAAAACTGTTTGACCTATTACCGTCTTAGATTTTACAATGATTCCTTCCAATATTTGAGGATGATGGTGGACATATACTTTTATATAGCAATAATTAATTCTTGATTAAAGATACTATTAAACTATTTTAGTCAATTAGATATCTTCTTTGATCTGTTCAAAATGTGGCCACATGATCCACATGGTACGCTTCTAATCTATCTCTCTCTCATTACTTGGCAAGGTGCATGGGATGGGATTGAGGGGTCAATCCTTCTGGCCTACGATATGGGCAATCAAACTAGGAGATGTGTAGAATCAATACAAGTGTTCAAATCCTAGTGGTTGGTAATACAGCCACGTCACTTCGTGGTTGGAAGGAAATAAATTTGGCTCTTCGGCTACTCCAAATTCCATTTTATCTTTAAATTAATTGGATTATGGAGCTTCTCGGATTTGTAGGCTATCAGTATGTGATCTGTCTCTCTTTCTGCTATATCATTTTCGGATCATACATGACAAATACATCATTAAATTTAGTTTTGTTCAATGTAATATAATTGGAGATGAAACCTTAAGTTTACGGAATTAAATCCAACCAATATGTATATATTTAGTTGAGGTTTCGATCCAAATTAATCGGTAATGAATAAAGTAGCTCACTAATTTATAAGTATGTTCAAGGTCACTACTTTTGTCAATATGTGGCAAACCATCCTTTTATAACTCTTATAAGTGCCTCGCACGTTAGGGTTATTATATTATTAATACGGGAGAAAGAACAATAAGTTGAAAATGAATTATATGCAAACGATAAATACATGAGGTTATGTACAAAGTACCATAAAGTACCATATCTACAAATAGTGCAAGAAAATTATTTTCTAAGATATAAACTAAAATTGATCATGTTGACAGCAACAATAGTATCACAAATATTACATTCTGTCTATTCCAACAACAGATGAGAAGCTGCAAATCTATTTGATTTCCACGTCAGTTCAAAATTGGATCAAATTTTGATACTTTATTTAGAGTTTTAATCATATCTTATCAACGCGTACTATTAGTTTAGATAATCGGATAGAATTTATCAGTTTTGTTAAAGGATATTACCTTTCAAATTTCAACAATTGGTGTACATTTGGATTAAAACTGGATCATTTCACTGAGTCATTATCCAAGGATAATCCAATAAAACTATCTAGACCCAAAATAACCGGAATAAATCAATCAAGTTCAAACTCAAAAACTTGTTAGCCACTCTCACTCCCCGGATATCCCAAGCAAAGAGATTAAAGAGCGCTCGCATTAAAATGGTGATGAATTATCTTGGAATATAAAAAACGTCACTAATTAATTTAATGATCAACTATTGTCACTTGGACTAATTATTAACGATTAAAAATATCACTGATTATGAAATTTCGTTCATACAAGTGTCACTAGATCAGTGATTTAAGAACGAATAAATTGTATTACAATAATATTTTTAACATTATGAGATAAATCAGTAACATTTTAATTCGAATACAAGGACAAGTAAAAGGGCCCAAATTTGAACGTTGGTGATATAAGGAAACAAGTAAACAAAAGTTTAACTGGACCAAAAGTTTTGGGGGTGTATATTTCTATTTGTACGTAGGGTTATCTATACCTTTGTTGGTGTATATATTATATCACCTATAGACTATATGTATTTGGAATTCAGTGAGGGAAAAGACTACCATCCATCCATCCATCCACCCACCCACCCACCCCACCTCCCCCTTTTCGGCTAAACCTTTTTTTTGGGGCTTTTGTTTGTTTGTCCACGTGGCACAACACTATGAGTTGCTCAACTAGCTAGACTACTCTGTGATAGTGAGTCTTTTCTTTTCTGCCATATCTATTTGCTTCTTCTGGTCGCCCCATTTTCCTTTTTTCTCCCAGGCTCAAACTGATCTGTGTGGATATTTTTTTGAAAAATTAAATTAAAATAAAATAAAAAGTTGATACTCTTTCGTTTTGCCACATCCACTCCCCTTTTAGCTTTAAGAAAATCATTCCCTTATATTTTATATGGTGTCTCTGTATGTACATGAAAAGGTTTATTTTTGCTGGCATTTTGTAGTATTAATGTATTATGGTTTGATACAGTCATTAGGGAAAAAATCTCATTAGGCATGTTGAGATTGATTTGAGTACTTAGGAAGAAGAGCGTGAAGTAGTTACACCTACGTATTGTCTGGTAGCGTGATAGATTATTGTATTACAGTATTGTCTATGTGGACTTTTTGTTTCATCTATCATAATTAACGGTTAACCAATAGTTAACGGCGATTACGACTGGTAGTTAGTGGTTACAAATGTTATCATAAATAAACTTTGAAACAATCGGGCATATAATCTACTTCTATCATTTGTCAGCTGTTTGAGCTTTTGGTTAGATTGTTTTCTTTTGCATAATATTCTAAAGTCTTTAACCTAATTATGTTCAGGTTTGAGATCATGAGCTCTCGGCATTGATTAGATTTTTGCATATGGTGTAGAAGGAATTTGGTTGTGCTTTTTTAATGTATTATTTTCATATAAGTTTAGATAAATTCAATTCAACTCAAATAACGTTAGACAATTTTAATTAAATATAAATAAGTTCAATTTGATTTTGACGTGCTTACGTTAAAATTGCCAAATATATGTTAAGAAAGAGTTAGCTAAGAAAAATAAGTTCAAATAAATTTAGAGAAATAAGTTCACATGAGTAGTTTGTAGATTTCTAGAAGTTAAATTTTTTATTTTGTTTTTTTCTATTTCATTTGGTTATTATAATCAATTGTTATGAGTTGGTTATGATTAGTTGTTATCGTTATTATAACTGTTTATGAGTTATTATGATTAACTGTTATATCTCGTTATACTTATTATGAGCTGTTATGAGGTATTACGAAGTTTTTTGAGAGTACCATTAGTGATATTATTCATTCTATCTTTCATAATAATATATTTGGTCAATAATGACTATTTTTTACTAATTAATTTAATTTTATTTGGTTAGAAATTGATATATTTTATTTTATTTTTATGTAAATGTTTTTTGGGAAAAATCAGCTCCCAACAAATACGTATCTCAAAAATTAAATATTATTTGTATATCTTTTCATACAAATATACAATTAACGCAATAATAATAATAACTACGACAAATAATAATAATAATAATAATAATAATAATAATAATAATAATAATAATAATAATAATATGAGATTATGATGAACTGTTGTAGTTGTTATAGCGTTTATGAGTTATTATAGCTATTATAGTGTTTATAAGTTGTTACCTGTTATATAAATCTTAGTACGAATGCCAAAATGAACAAGCCCTTAAGATTAGATAGTAAGAATTGCTTGTAACTTATTTTTGTTCGAGTATGATATTTTAAGTAAATATGCAACTCATAATAGAAGTATTAGGTATAATGAATATATGATTGAGAGTAAGATACGAGGTTTAATTTTTTTTTTTAAAAAATAAGATATAGATTATGGCCTTGTTCGACAAAATATGGTGTTTGAGTAGCAAATAGTTGTTTGTATAACGATAGTCATTTAGGTAACTAATAACTGTTTGATTTTAACTGTTATCGGATAGTTGTTCAATTAAGCGATTGAATAAATGTGTTTGGTAAATTTAGTAGTTGAGTTAGCTAATTATTGAAAATTAACAAATTAGGATATAAATAATTTGTTGAATATAAATTAATAAAGGAATGTTTTGTCAAAAAAAATGAAACACTACTTTTAAGTGTTTCACAAACGCTACTTGAAACTCTATAAACTATTATAAACGCTACTTAAAATACTATTTTAACGACCACTAATATTTAATTAATTAGTATTTTGATTTAGTCAAAATAATAAAAACTAATTCAAACACCATTACCGAAAAAACCTATGTATTCTTTTCACATGACATGTTGTAATTTTGATTGTATGAGGCATCATATATATATCAACTACTATTTGCAACCGAATATTTTAATGGAAATAAGATGATAATTTTAATCATATATTATAAGATTTGATTACGATGAATCAAACAAATTATAAGTATTTATTAAGACCTCTCAGTTTTATATCTTTAAATAGATTTGAGGGCACTTATCCAATCTTGGTCTCATGGACGAGCACTGACGAAGAGTGAAGCACACACCTTTATGATTGATTGATGCAAAATTATTGTTCACGAGTGTCATCCTATGCAACTCACACATGTGGTTTAAAAATCATCTTTTTTGTACACTTTTCTTTCCTTTCTCTAATTTTTCTTCTACTTTTTAGATCCTAAATATGACATTTATACTATCATCAATAGTATTGAAGTTATTTTTTCCATTACTAAATTATCTATATTTTAATAACTCACAAATGAGGCCCACTATTAATTTGGAGTCGGATTGAATACACACCAAGTTAATCATCATTCAGGATCGACCAATCTTTCCAAGGGTGTGGCAAACGAACCTGGGTTTTACCGAATGCAGATTTAAGTAGAGTTGGGAAAAGCTAATCCGGTATAATTATTGACATGAATTCGACATGAAGTTAGGTGGGTTTTAATAGAGATTTTTAATCAGTTTACTTAAATAGGTTGATATGTTCAACCAGTTTAATTAATTGGGTTAAGTTCACGTTGAAATTCTCGACAAGACAATAACATATTTAACCCGTTCATTTATTTAAAAAATTAAAATAAAAAATATCTATGTGATTTTTAAAAATTGAAAATTAAAGAGGCAAAATAAAAAAGTGAAAACTGAAGGTTTCTTACATATTCACGGCAAAGGATATATATTTTTAAAGTTATAGAGTATGCATAATGACCTCATGATAATGAACGAAATTCAAGAACTATTTCTTATACTAATAACTTTGTTAATCATAATCAATAATCACAAAAGAAAAAAATATGTATTTAGGTTGTCCGAACTTGAACTAAATGGGTAAATGTGTCAGTTTAAGATCAATTCATTTAAAAATAAACTGATACAAGTTAGGATTTTCAACCCATTTAATAAATGAGTTAGGTTTAGGTCGACACTTTTTAACCTCGTTTAAGTTCGACAAGAACACGAACCCTACCGGCATGACCTATTCGCCAACTTTACATTTAAGCCATGATTGTAGTTCTCGCAAAAATTCAAGTTCCAGTAAAATTTAATTCTAATAAATTAATAAAGTCTAAAATTCAAATGAAATATTTGTTTGAATTGAGGACTCCACAAGGACAAGAAACAAAGACACAAGAATTTTAACCTGGGAAATCCAAAACTAGGAAAAACCCACGAACAATGCACTAGGTAGCTAAGGGATTTCTTTCACTACCTATATTTGCTGGGACACCATGCTGCTACTTTTAGCAATGGAGGTTCTCAGCCAATAAATAACAAAACTCCGGAATTAAACACAAGTAAGACGCATAAAAACGGACGAAAAACAAATTCTAGTGGCCAAAAAGAACATGGCATGGGCGTGCCATCTCTTTGGCATGGTCCAAGGTTTTGTCCCGTTTTTCCACTGTATCTTTGTTTGCTTGTTCTCTGGCTTGGTTGTGCCTTCATTACACGATTGTGCCACCATCAATCCTTGCGATTTCCTGAGCCCAAAACCTATTAAGCTCCATAAGCTCCATAATTTATTATCTTGCATTATCTTTTAATTTCCTAGTTTAACTCACTCTAAGATAATGTAATTATCTCTTCCTTATTTCAAACCTAGAAAGGCTTTTGTATTTTGTACAAGTATATTGTGAATTATCAATAGCAAATCAAGGGATTATCTTCTATCACTTCTTGTCTCAGTTAAGGGATGTGCCACTAAGGTGGAGGACAACTGGCCCTAGATGGCTAAGAACCTACAGGGTCAAACACCCCTTCATTTGGCATTGAACACCAACAAATTGAGTGTGGCGTGGCTATGGACCTATTGGAAGTTGGCTCTACTCTGGCTCTTTCCTTGGACAACGCTTCCCAAGAGACTCCTTTACTCATTTTTCTCAGAGCTCCCGCAGCCCCAAGTGCGTCCAGGAAGCGTGTCTGATGTGGTGCGCCGCCCGAGTAGGGATGGCAGTGGGTCCTGGATCCGACCCAGACCCGCCAGACCCGACCCATTTAATCGGGTCTGGGTCCAAAAATTTGGACCCAATGGGTCCGGGTCGGGTCTGGGTCTAACTGTCTCGAGTCCGGGTCGGGTCTCGGTCTCAAAAATAAGACCCAGACCCGACCCGAGACCCGTTTAAGACCCGAACACTAATTTTATTTTTTTGAAAAATTCTAACAGTAGTATTCATGCAAATTTGGACCTGGTACAATTTGGAAACCCTTCCTACAATTTGTTGTTAAACTTTGATGGACTTTGAACTTTGTGTTGTCAAACTTTGATGAACTTTGTGTTTAATATATTGGTGTATTCGATTTGTATGAACTAAGTTTTTTGTTTGTGCAATAGATTGGTTGATAGATAAATTAGTATAATGCTAAAGAGGTTATATGTAACAAAATTGCTTGTAAATTTACAATAATATTAAAATAGGGCACAAAATATTGATTTTTAAACTCATTTATGATAAAAATATATAAGACCCGTTTAAGACCCGTGGACCCGTGGACCCACCGGGTCCGGGTCCGAGTCCAAATTTTACAGACCCATCGGGTCCGGGTCGGGTCTGGGTCCAAGTCTAAAAAGTTAAATGGGTCCGGGTCCAGTCGGACCCGACCTGCACTCCGATCCATTGCCATCCCTACGCCCGAGGCACGGCGTCCCACAGCAGGTGCACTGCTTCCCAAGGCGCGCGCGGAGCCCGTATAGAAGGGCCTGGAGAGAGAAGAGGCGCGGATGATGTGGCAGCGTATTATTGGTTATTGGACTAAAATTAATTACCAAAAAATAAACTGATAATTAATTAAATAATTTTGGAAATTGCACCAAGTTTCAATTAATCAAAATTGATAATAAAGTTGTACAAGTCCAACGGCTAAAATAGCCGTTGGTTTTTTATTTTTTATTTTTTATTTTTTTAATAACGGTAATGTTTTTAGTTAATATTTTTGTATTTTTTTTGTATATTTTTACTGTATAAATACCTATTAAATTGACAACTTACATCATTTCATTCTCACATTGTTAGTTTGTGAAGATTGAAGTGAAGAAAATATAGTAAGATTTTGTTATCCAATTCTAAATTGTTCTTTATTTCATTTTGCTATATTTTGATGAGATGAATATTTTGTTAATTCTGTGTTTTAAAATTATTATTTTTGTAATATTTTTGTAGGAGTGTTGGAGGTGTGTAAATCAATATAGAAGTGAAGCAAATTGTAAGTTTTTCCATATATATATATATATATATATATATATATATATATATATATATATATATATTCTTGTTATTTTAAAGCCGAATTAATATTTATGTGAATATGTTTATTATGTAACAAAATTATGACCATAATAAAATTAAAAAATTATATGAACAAATATTATATGAATATGTATTTATGGTTAATTGAATATGATTTAATGTTGTAAGTAGTTCGAATGGATTCAAAATGTGACATATGTGATTATATATATATATATATATATATATATATATATATATATATATATATATATATATATATATATATGGATTTAGTATGGATTGTGACATATGTTGGAAGTTATATATGTATGAATTTAGTATGGATGTGATATGCGACATATATGATAATAATAATAATATGTACAATTGTAATATATGACATATATTAGAACTTATAGGTTGATTTACAGTTAATTGAATATGAGTCAAAATTTTGTAAATATTAATTGAACAAATATTACATAAATATGAACTTATATAAGTTAGAATTTTTTTTAAAGTCACTAAACTTTATTCTAGTGTTTTTAAAAAATCACCAAAGTTTAAATTGGGTTTAAAAAAATACTAATCTTTACTATAGGGTTCAAATAATCACAAAAATTTGAGTTGAAAATAATTGTATTTGCTTCAAATAATTTTATATAAGCTAAAAAAATGTAGGTGCAAATGACTATATTGACTGCCCAACACCACATGCACCACCACAGGCAGTGGTGTAAACCGTGGCAGCATTTTTGGCCACCACGGTATGCACCACAGCCTGTGGTGATGTCTGTGGTGCTGGGCAGAAAAGCATACATTTATAGTTTATAATTTGATTTGGTTCCTCTTATACAAATGGATCAAAATAACTTTCAAATGACTTTTTAATGATTTTGTAGAGTAATTTTAGTGAGGTTATGGTTAAATATATTACCTTATGTGAATTTATCAATATATGGATATTTACTTATTAGAAGTGGACATAAACATATTAATTGAACATAATTTAGAACTTATCAATATATTAATTAGCTTTATTAGAAGTGGACATAAACATATTAACATGTTAGAAAATGTATAATTGTATATATGACATATTTTAGAACTTATAGGTTGATTTGAAGTTAATTGAATATGAGTCAAAAATTTGTAAATATTAATTGAACAAATATTACATAAATATGAACTTATATATGTTGGAAAGTTTTTTAAAAGTCACTAAACTTTATTCTAGTTTTTTAAAAATATGAAAGTTTAAATTGGGTTTAAAAAATACTACTCTTTACTATAGGGTTCAATTAATCACAAAAATTTGAGTTGAAAATAATTGTATTGGCTTCAAATATATAAGCCAAAAAATATAGGTGCAAATGACTGTATTGGCTGCCCAACACCACATGCACCACCACAGGCAGTGGTGTAAACCGTGGCAGTATTTTTGGCCACCACGGTATGCACCACAGCCTGTGGTGGTGCCTGTCGTGCTGGGCAGAAAAGCATACCGCTATCGCTTATGATTTGATTTGGTTCCTCTTATACAAGTGAACCAAAAGAACTTTCAAATGACTTTTTAATATTTTTTATAGTAAAGTTTAGTGTGGTTATAGTTATTTACTTATTAGAAGTGGATATAAACATATTAATTGAACATAAGTTAGAACTTATCAATATATTAATTAGCTTTATTAGAAGTGGACATAAACATATTAACATGTTAGAAAAAAAAATATGTGAATTAATTTAGAATTTGACGTAAATTTTCTGTATGTAAATTAAACAAACGTTGAATTTTTTTTTGTATTTTATTTTCCCCATATTTACGAGTTGCATTATTGTAGTAACATTGCAATTATTTTGTATCTTTTTTATTTAATTTAATTTCAAATATTATTGTATCACTTGTTTAAACATTTTCATAACCTAAATTAATTAATTTAATTTTCATAGTGCACCAAATAATTTTTTATATATTTATAAAAATAAATAATAATACAAAATATAAGATGTGAATATAATTAAATATGTTGATAAGTGGGCTCCATGATGATTATTTAAATAGGTGAGCCTTGTTGGTGAGTCTTGCATTGTGGAAGTAAGGATTTAGGAGAGAGAAAAACAGTGCCTTTCGTTGATGTGTCATCAGTAGGTCTCACTGGGTGAGCCTAAAACAGGCTCACCCACCTGGAGATGCTTCTCAAATACTGCATGGATAATCATCTCTCTCTCTCATAATTGAGTTGGGTCGTCAAATTATCAAAGGCTACAGTTTAAACTCTATAAAAGGCAGAAAAAAATTATTGACATACATGAAGTTTATATTTAAATTTTTATGCCAATTCGTAGTCTCTGATTTTTTTTCCGAACCCAAAAATTTTATCAACTTTTAGACTCTGTTGTGGTGGTATGTTTTCTTCTTCTTTTCACAAATGAAGAGTTCTAGTTGCATATTCCATTAATCTTTGAGTTTATATCCAAACCCAAAAAAGTTATGAACATTTAGAAAAAAAAATAAGTAGAAAAGAAAAATCCACAAGTTAAAGCTAATTTCGACATATAATGACACGAGGGAGGCTTTTTTTTGAGAGAATATTAAGTCGATTATATTATATCTTAGTTGTGAAGCCACGTCAGTTGAGTAGTTAGTGTTTTAGATATTTGTAAATATCAATCATATTGTATATAAGCAGTGGATAGCGTGTAAATGTAGATATCAACTTCATTTTGTTTTCTTCAATCAGAGATTTCCTTTTCTCGCTCCATTTCTTCTCTCCATCTCCTGCTTTCTCTCTCCAGTTTCTACATTTTTCCCTTGTAAGTTTTACCCCTCATTTTTACAAATTGTATAATGAGCCTAGATCTACAGACTCCAAGTTATCATATATGATATTTTGTTCTAATTTTTAAAACCCGTTTCCTATTTCCATAGTTCCCCTTCGAAAAAAATTAAATTTATTCACTCAAATTATGCCATGTAACTGAGTCATAGACCCGGGTCTATGGTATAAATATTGTCTCATTTCCCACATCTTCCTCCTCTAGGATAGTCCCATAAGTTAATGAACCCCCTAGTTGCCGAAGACACCGTATAATACAAGTCATCTAATTTGCTTGCTAGTTGCCATAGGCTTCTCTAGAGGATTGATCTCAATTCTCACATGAAGAATGGCTCCATATTAATAACTAGTCCACGATATGTAATTTGGTGATTTTGTAGTCTTCTGTTTGAATTTGTGCATTAACATTCGTGAAATTGGATTAATATGGTATAGGCACCAACGCAACAGCCAACACATTGTTAGAGTAAGGAGTCTTGAATTTGCGGGAGTACAAATCCATGGGCCACATGTTCAATACACAAGATCATCGTCTATGATAGCAGAGAAAATGCTTGAAGAATTGCTCAAGTACAAGCGAGCCACATGTATGCCTGACACAGAGGGTCTAACCCCACTGCTTATAGCAGCTCAGGGTGTGGGGGGTTACTGTCATTGCGGCTCATGCTCAATTCCCTTGGTCAGCTGAGGCCTCTGACCCTCATGGTAGAACCGTGCTACATCTCTTGAAGACTCGTATGTTTGTTCCTGAGACGGATGCTGTTGGATACCCTTCCACCTACTATAGGGAGCTCAAGGAGTTGCTGACCAATCAAAGATACAAAGGACTCTCTTGGAAACACACCTGCCCATGATGCGGTTGCAAATAGAGACCTTGTCCTTATGTGAGTCATGTTTGAAAGCTTCACGGACTTTACCATTAAGAATAGAGATGGTATCTCTGCCTTAAATCTCATCAAATCGTTCCCACCATGGAGAGTTGAGAATTCTAAAGGCACACCCCCCTGCATGAAGCCATCAAATCAGGAAAGGACGACTTTGTAAAGGACCTCCTGGAATCTGATTCTCAAGTTACTACATATGTCAACTATGCTGGAGAGACTCCTCTTCATATCTATGCGGGCAAGCTGCGGATCATAATCAAAGGTAAGCTTTCTTATTTAAGTCCAATGGCTTGGTATCCTATATGTCGGATCATATATGAAGAGATATATGGTAAGAAAGAAGAGTAAGAAGAGGTAATCTTAAACCGTTCAAACTAATCAATGGCTGGAATTAAAAGAAAGAAAGCAGGTCCGTGAGATGCAGCAACAACGAATTGACACGACGTTATTTGATCTTTTTAATTTGAATTTATTTGATTTTTGATTTTTGGTAGAATTCTTAAACTGGAGCAGGCATGCATTGCATGTACGGGATAGAGAAGGTTTAACTCCTCTATCTAGTAGCACATGAGATTTCGGAGCAAAGCCCTGAACTAATGCAAGTTAGAGATCCAAGGGGCAGATCTCTCTTGCACCTCTTACACCTTAAGGATGATGTACTCCTTAGGGATACGGAGAAACTCTACCAAATGCCCCAATTATATGCTCTTCGACTAACCGAGGATTTTGATGGGAACACCCCATTATATTTGGCCATTTCACATGCAAATTCAGTTGTGGCACAGTTTTTGGCCAACCAATTCATTCAAGAAGAGTATGATACTAGCACTCATAGACAGTTAGATGATTGCAACGATCAAGGTAAATCCATGCTGGATTTGATTGTCAGGCATAATGATGCTCCAAATGAGATAATTATATTATATATTATCATTTGTGACTCATCTGAAGTAATTAACACAATCACTAGTGGTTCATTGCGTTTGAATTAATTGCTACTTCTATTCGATCCTCTATTCGTGAAATGGATAGGTTGTGCGACTATTGAACAAGGTAGCAATTACCAAATGGATGGGCCAGAAGTTCATATGGAGTATGTAAAAGCCAAATAAAAGATACGGCCAACACCTTACTGGTGGTGGCAGGACTTCCAGCAATTCTAACCTTTGCGGCCGCATTTTAAGTACCTGGTGGGTTTGATGGAGATAGTGGCAATCGTGTTTTACTGAGAAGAATGGCTTTTCGAGTGTTTCTGATTTCCGACACAACATTACCTGGTGGGTTTGATGGAGACAGTGGCAACCCTGTTTTTCGAGTGTTTCTGATTTCTGACACAACATTATCTGGTGGGTTTGATGGAGACAGTGGCAACCCTGTTTTACTGAGAAGAATGGCTTTTCGAGTGTTTCTAACTTCAGACGCATTGCCTGGTGAGTTTGATGGAGACAGTGGCAACCCTGTTTTACTGAGAAGAACGGCTTTTCGAGTGTTTCTGATTTCCAACACATTTGCAATGTGTCGATCGATGGTGGTGTTATTCTCTCTTTTCTGGGTAATGTTCACTGGTAACGTAGATCTGGAAATTTCTACGCTTCAACAATCCTATGGTGCAACTCTCATGTCTTTCATGCTGGCGTGTATGTGGCCACTTCCGGTAATGCTCCCGGGTTGGCTATTTTCACCTGCTTACTTTGCTCTACTCCCATTGTCTTGATCAGGCAGCGTTTTATCTTGGGCATCACTCAATTTGTTCGATATGTACTTCAAATTTTTTTCTTTTTTAAGGTGACAGCCGGTTTCATCATTTTTATTTTTAGCACTTTATTTTTAGCAATTTTGTAAAGTTATTTTCCAGAGGTGGTACTGTGCAAGGCAAGTAGGGCCTGGGAGGGATTGTTATTTCTGGTTCTTTAGTTGCTTTTGGTTGTAATTTTGCACAAAAAGGACATATTTTCATGTTAAGAGTGAATTTCAATGAGAAACTGGAAGATTTTATTACTTTTGTGGAGTGTGTGGAGTGCTAGAAATAGCTGTGTGTTTGGAGAAAAGGGTTGGGGCCCCAAAAAGTTGCCCAGAATGCTATAACTTTGGTTAGGAAGTTTCAGAATGTCCAAGTTACGGCACATGCGAGCAAGAGCATCCATAAAACTGCTTCGGAGCCACCTGTGGCTGGTGTTTTTAAGGCTAACTTTGATTGTGCAAAGTTCAGAGATTGGGGGCACTGGATGGGCAACGGTGATTAAGGACTCCCGAGCAATAATCTGCCTTGCCTCAGTCCAACAAGGAGCCTGGATTCATTAATCCTGAATATGATGAAGCAAGCTGCAAGGGCATGTCTTCTGGCAGTCCAAACCGCGTGGGACAATGGCTTAAGAAGAGTGGTTTTGAAAGGTGATAATGTTGGCCTAGTCTTGAAACTCAGAAGTAATAGATGTCCGAACAATGAAATTGGTTGGCTACTTCCAGAAATTATATCTTTGGTTTCAGTTTTGAATTTTTTTGCTTTTTCTCATGTAAAAAGGACGGGGATGGGGTGACTCACACCCTAGCATATCTCCTACCTTTCGATCCGATGCTTAGGGTTTCATTGTATATTTGATCTGGCGTTGAAAGATCATTGTACAGATTATATTTCTTGATGAATGAGTATCCCCCTCTTCTTTCATGAAAGACGAAAGGGAGTTTGTCCATTTCATATGTTATCTATGTTGTCGCCATTGAGGCTCACGGGACAGATGATGTTACTCAGAGCAGTCTGAATTACTCAAATATATCGCGACTGAGGATTGTTTGGATCAATATTACTGATTTGATGGCAGTTAATTTCCTACTAGTTTTCTTCCTGGCGTTAATTTCCTACTTGTCTTCTTTTTGGCTCTTCTGGTTGTCCAAGGTAATGACATGGTATTCAAAAAAACTTCGACAACGTTGTTTACTCACCTAGCTCTGACACCATGAGAAATTAGAGATTTGGGAGATAATTTCTTCTCGGTGCTTCTCCCTCACTGCATTGCCTTTTATTCAATGTACCTAGGAAAATCTTGTACATGATATGGCAACTTATTGTGCTTAATTTCGACACTGTTAATTCTGGCTTACTACAGTCTACAACAAGTGTACAGAAACTTGCAAGAAAACACGAGAACAGTGACTTCTCCTAATGAGAACAGGAAAAGAGGGGTTTGAACTTTGAAGTGCTTGGAAACAACTACTCTCCCGTGATGTCGTTAATGCTCTACGTCCAGCCAAAATGTCTTTTATTTCGCAGGGAGTGACTAAACCATAATGTAATTTTCTTAAACCGTTATCGGTTACATCAAGAGCTTGTTGTAGAAATTCTCATTTTTACCTATAAACCTAGCAAAACTAGCCTGAAACTGAAAAAGCAAACTGAATTACCCAGATCCATACCCAACTGGCACCCAAAATGGACCTGAACCCCAAATTGAGCGGACTGATCCAAACCGATCCAATTTCTTCCTCCAAAGTTACATTTTTTTAACAAGGAAAGTTTATTGGATCAAACATCAAGCTAACCCAAAGTCAATCCAAACCGAAATGACCCAAAGCGAAACCAAACTGAATGATCCATTTGCCATACCTAATTATCTTATATGTGTTGCCACAAGTGGCTGTTGTTGTGGCTAGGTTTCCTGCAACACCATTGATGTTGTTCAGGGCACGTATTTGAGTATCTGAATCTCATACAAGGGATGATTTGGTCAGAGCTTTGGAGGTCAGTACCGACTTCTAATCAGAATATGACGTGCTTTTCTCATGAGCAAATGTCGAACATTCTAATGGTTGGGAGAACTAGTATGATTTAGACAAATTTGAATTAAAACATTATTAGCTACAATTCATCCATATTTATTTTGGAAGACATCATTTACTTTGCATTTACTATGTTGTTGGTAGATTCTTGTCCGATATAGTCATGTTCCAGGTTGGAGACCTGGTGAGAGTAAAATACTTTCCTGGGGCATCAAAGGAGGAGCAGAGAAAACACATGACAGTGAACCGAGATAGTCTAGAGATAACAGCTAGCAGGGGAAGAGAGAGATAACGTAGACAGGGAAGTAGAGGTTGTGAGGAAAAAAGAAAATATGTTTTGTTTGCCATTCAGTTTAAGTTCTTTAGAAACTCCTCCATATTGTATTTAATTTTCAGGCTATTTCTAACTGTCCACTTTTTGGACATTTCTTCAACTTATATGTCCTTTCTAAACTGTCTTCTACGGCCAATCCATGGAGTAGTAGGGTTGTTAAAGGGTTTTATACAGAGTTTAACGAAACCGACCTCTCTTATAATTTGGTAGTAAGGCTACTCATTTCGCCAACCTTGTTTAGCTGGATTTGGATTTATTACTAATGATGAAAGGTTTGAAATATAAGCTAATCATTCTGACTAATGTCTAGTAACCATGAAAAATTCTACTAGGCATATGTTCAATTTCTATTTTCCACTGGCACGAGAGCAAAGAGAAGGTCTGAATGACCCGACTACTCCATCATGCAACTCCAAATCAAAGGCTTCTTCTTTCATTCCAGGCACTCGTTTTTCAATGATAACCCAATCGATGCAACTCCATATATGGTACGATGCAACTGAACAATTGATGTACTTAGTCCTAAAAGACAACAGCAAAGATAAAATGAGAGGAATTGATGACATGCGAGACCAAACAAGGAGAGTGGGAGAACAGAGGTCCACTTGCAGATCAACAGTAGGAGGACCATCTAAACAGGGAGTTAGAGATTGATAATATACACTGCTAAAGTACCCATAGTGCCTTCTAAAGAATTTTCACAGCCATTTTCAACCTTCTCCTAGAAAGATTCTCCGGGGGACTCAACCACCACAAAATCAAAAATATTACTGTACAGCTAGTACAATCTGCACCTCTCTCTTATTTTCCAGATTTCCTACAATACATACAATGTGTGATGTGTCCTTATAACCTTATTTGTACTTGGTGAACTACAGAAGGTAAAAAGGTTATTTTAATTCAGAATACGAAATTCAGACTAGATATCCTTCTTTAAAATTCCTTCTTTTCAAACCAAACCAAAAGGCACCCCAAATCCCGCCTAATGTAGGATATCCTTCTTTAAAATTCCTTCTTTGCAATACCTGACTCCTATAACGGAAAGTTGGAAACATAAAGCGAATGTTTCTGATTCAGATTGACAAATGAAATCTTAACTGGCAAGATCAATAGTGGGATGAGATTATGACCTATGTTGTTACTTTACTATCCATCAAAATTACTACAGAAATACAAAGTTATAAAACGCCATCCCTCGGTAATTAATTGAAGTTCCTCGCAAAAGCATCGCTTCCTTATATTCCAAATATCGCCTACAAGAGTCACTCACAGATCCTGAATTGCAACGTACAACTAGTGTCGGGAGCAACATCTTCTTTTGTCATGTTTTTAGATCCTATAAACCGAAACCTTTTAGCCTGCCTCTTTCATCAGCAACATGTCCGAAATGTCAATCCTAAACCCAACCTGTAATAATATCCTAGTATCATCTTATCGTTCCATCATGCTCGATCAAAATCATCTCAAAGGCACATCTAGTTCATTTCCCTCATGATAATTGTCACATCAATATGGCATTATCAAGACTCCTAATATGGGAAGCCACTCCTCCCCTGTCTGCACTCGAATCAAATGCAAAGAAATAGCCAAAATTCCAAATAATATGTCAGGGCTGACATAGAAATAGCCAACATTCTAATTAGCAAATTATCCAGACCAAGCTCATCAATCGCTTGTCTCATACACTCTTATCGTCCCATTTGAATAAAGGAGTTTCAACAAACTAGGACATCTGAAACTAGCTACATGTCCTTGAATTTGGGTCACTAAATCTCAGAAACATCAATAAATGAATCTACAATACTTATTCCAAAGAAAACAGAATAACCATAGCAATTATAGTCAATTTTCACTGCAGAACTCAGAGTGACGTGAAACAGAAGATTTTTACTGACGATGACAGAGGAATATATGACAGTTAGACAATTCTCTAAGGTCCAACTATTTGCCACCATCATTCCTTAATAAAGTTCCTAACATAACATGAAGAAAAATTTTCCTATGCCAAAAGGAAATTGTTTTAAACAATCTCAAAATCCTTCTATTTATTACTGTATCTGCTAGGCATCAAGTATCTACTGATCTAGCTGATATTACTATTTATCCTTGTTACATAACCAAGGCAGACTCATGCATCACAAAATCCAACCACAAAATGGACTCGGATGACGATGACAATAAACGGATGAAAATGCCCACTTGAAACCACTTTCAAGGAATGAAATCACTAATAAGAATCAGAAAGACGTCAAATGTAACCACAAGATGGACCACAAAGACTTCAAGCAAGCATTTAGCATCTGAAAAGACGAGAGCATGACATATCATACTAAGACTATAGCCCATTCATCGAAATTTCTCTGAATTTTTCTTCTTTCCAGTCATATCGGGTAAAGCCTCAAAATTGCAAACTACTTCACATTAGTAGCATCTAACTATCAACAAGTAGAAATGGAAACTACATCATATTGAACCTAAAGAACATGTAATGAAAGAGCAAAACTTTGAGTATTCAGTAAAGATTAAAAATAAAAAATGTACCATTTCCAGCATGCCATCTTCAGCAGCCAAGTTGAAGACCCAACACAAATCCTAATATCTCGAACTCAAGAAAACACTTCACTTAGCTTCTGAATTGCACAATACATCTTCCTCCTGGAACCCACAGCATTGATCCCCATATCTTTGAGATCCTCCAATGTGAGCAATGGCAAAACTTCTTCATCCACCTCATGTATCTGGAAAACAGGCCAATATCTCCCTAATCCCAACCCATTTAACCAAACCTTAACCCCATCGTCTCTCCCCCATCTTCTTACACTTTGCCCTCCTCCATTATCAGAAGGAACATCCACTTCAACCCCATCATCCCCAACACTTGTCCTAACCCTAAAGTTCAAATCTCTCTCATTTTCCAATGAATGAACAGGGCTTTGCTCAGTTTCAGAATCCCTAACAAACCCATCTTGCCCATCAAGATTGTTGCCACCCCCTCGTCGATTCTCGACACCCAATTCGTCCTAGGCCTCTTCGACTTAGAACCCTTGATTTTCCAGCTCCCAATTGCAAGACTATCAACATTTTCTCTCTCCTCCCCTTCATCAAGGGCACTCAAGTTGGTTAAAGGGCGAGTCCTGGAGGCCTTGCTTGGGGCTTTTCCGACCTTCGTTAATGCTGCCGCCGGTTGGTCGCCGATTTCCCTAATCGAACACTCGGCCGTCGTTGCCTTTTCGGAACGGTATTCTCCGCCGGCATCGCAGTCGTTGCTTTTGTTGAAGCAATTGAGGGTTGCCCACCGCCATTGATTTGACCTTCTGGAGGCTGCTGTTGCTGGGTCACCGCCATATCCGGGATTTTTTGGAATTAGAAAGAAATTGGAAATCAGGGAACAAAACAGACTTCTTTTCAGTTTCCTCCAGCTTGGCCAGAATTTCTTGATAGCTAGGGTTAGAGAAAGAGAGGGAGGTGATTGGGGAGTAAACAGGGAAGCACTTCAGGAGAGGAGAGGAGAGGAGAGAGATGAGTCAAGAATACAGTGCCAAGTGTGTTTGTCTGGGTGAATTTCCACCGCCAAAAATAAGGAATTTTTCAGTGGCTTTTTTATGTTACGTTGCTACCATAATTGGAAAATTTTGAAACATTTTTTGTCAACATTTTTTTTTGATAGATTTTGTCAACGTTGGTATTTACTTGCTATCAAAAAACATTGTCTATTTACTAATTTTTAAAAAATAATTTAAAAATCCTTATATCCATGTACTAATTTTTTAAAAAAATATTTGAGCAAGTAATTCTCTTAATTTTACAACTTATTTTCTCTATCCCTAAAAAGTTGTCAAACTTTGATAACATAAAAATTTAAGAGAACTTCATTTATCACTCAAAGATTTTAAATAAATGGTCACTTTTTTACTATATAAAGAATTTTTGACAATAATTTTGGCATATTTAAAATAGAAATTTTTGATAATTTTTATGAAATAGAGGGAATATTGTCTTTTTAATTTATTTAATTATTAATTTTAGAGAATACTAACAAATTATTTCCATTACTCAAACAATTTTTACAGGACATAAATATTATTAATGTTCACTTTGAAACTTCATGCAATAATAACTGAATAGCTTTGAAATATTTCAATTTAATAATTAAAATTATATTGATAAGTATAATTAATACTCATAGAAGATCATGGTTTAATTTTTGTAGGCTATGTGCATGCTTTAAACAACTTTTTAGTGTGAAAATCCACAAGTTAAAACATTATGGCATTCATTTCCTCTCTATTTTGGTGTACACCAAGACTTTTTCCCCGCTCATATTCCTAGGCTATACCTCCCCCATGTGCCAATGATCTAGTAAAATAAATAAATACATAAATAAATAATTATGTTGACCTATAATGTAAAAAAATCTAATTGAGACAATATAAATAATTCAATATTCATATGAACAACTTCCATTCAAAATGTTATGGATTTAGGTTTTAATTCTAGTAAGACATTTTTCATGAAAAGATTTATTAGAAACTTTTTAAAAAGATATATATTTAATTTTTTTAAATAGTATTTCTGAATCAATCACTTTACTTACACATAATTATAAGAATAAAGTTGTCTACATTTGATTCTTTTTAGAGTTAGTAAAACTTACATTGAGAATTCTTATTGTGATTATTTGTGTAGAGACGACAAAATAACAACAGATTGGATTGACTTGATATTTTTATTGTCCCATGCCTAAGTGCCTATCAATAAAAAGAATAAATTAAATAGAATTTTCTTTTAAATGTCCAAATTACTTAATCTTGATCTAAAGAAAAGGCAAGCAGATGATGCTGGCAACCTGTCTACCACTGCTCGTCTGATTCATTTTAGGTTGAAACTCTTACATAATTTTCACCCACATTACCACATATTTGGTCCTATATCGGTTCCAATATTATACTCCTAGGAATTGATACTCAAAATAGCCAGTATACACATTTACATTAAAAACTATCTTATATGATGAATACACATAAGAAAAAAAATTAATTAGAAAAAAACTAGAGAGTTGGTTCTTTGTTTTGAACAAATTGGGATGGAGGAGAAAAAGATGACAAACTAAAGCTAAAGGCACCAAAATCTGAGTGATACACCAGAACTTGAAACAGAAATACAAACATTGAGTGCAATGGCAACTACAACTAAATCAATTCTGTGGTTAGTCTGATCTTCTACTCAACTTTACGATCCAAAATAAATTAAATAAATAAATAAGGGAACAAAACTTCTCCTCCTATTCTCATTTCTTTATCAGAGAGAAACCATTTTTCAGATGTAGATCAAAAGGGACCCAAATCGTGCGGGTGCTGCCAACTAGTCATCAAATGTTGGCTGTCGAAATTTCAGACATTTTGGTGGCTGTTTTTTCCCCTCCTCCTTAAAGAATAAAATGATTTGCAACCCTTGGTTTATCCTGTGTGAGCCTGGTTAAATTGAAGGCAGTGGACTCAACTGCTAAGTGCAGTACAAAGCAAGCCATGCCCAGGACTATGCTCAAGAGGATACATTGTCGTGCCTTTCACATATTTTTGGTGCTCAAGAGCTGCCTTTCTTAGGTTGATTGGAGTTTTTCGCTTAACTTGCTGCTTCTTAAATATGGAACATTGACCAAGAGGGTCAGTTGAGCCAGCTCCAACTCTCCTGTAAAACCAAGAAAATAGTTTATATATAGCACTTTGGGAGACGGGAGGCTTCACTAAAACCTTACCTTGCCCTGCTTGATTACTCCTATTTGCTTACGGAGACTTAACAACGAGTCATTAAGGTTGGGCTAGTTTCAGGTGGCCTCAGAATTAGGTCCAATGAGCTTCACAAAAAAAAAAATCAACATTGGCAACACAAATTTCAGGTCAATTTGGTTGCGTTGGGCTGATTTGTAAATTGTACTCGGTTGAATTACCTTATTTCGGATCTTAGTCGGATTTGATGTCAGATCTTCTGCGTTGGTTAATAGGATATGGGTCAGTTTTACCAAGTCTATATTGATTAGGGGCTAGATGATTGTGGCCAAAAGTGATGGAAGAGCAAGTAGCAGTAGTACAAGAACCACAAGTACATTATAGCTACAAGCATAACTCAACATGAAGCTCAACTTTGAACATAAAAAAAGAGACATTCACTAGCCACCTAATTGTCCTAGGTCAAGATTAATGTGAGACACAAAGGAGCAAGCGGAGGCCAAAGAAATTACTTACGCCAATATCTTCTCTGATGCAATCCTTGCTGCAGTAATAGTGTCACGACTAGGAAGCCACTTCACATCACGATTTGGATCAGCACGCATGGGTGAATGGATTTTGATAAGCTGCAAAGTGAACACAGCAGTGTCAATGTCTCTCCCTTTCTCGCTTGAGCTATGTTACTTGGACTCTTCACTTTACCTCAAGTACCTATGTTGAACACTACACTTGGAGATGGATATGGACACACAAGTACATGATCCTTGATTTTAGACAAAAATGCACAAAATTTTTCAAAAAGTTGCCGAATCTCATGTCCAACACATGGCACTTCAACATGGGTATGGCCGAGACCAAGTAACATAGTTCTTTAGTGTGCATAAAAACTAAGTTTATTTTCATCTCAGTTTTCGACAATTGAGCATGAATACAGAAGAAAATGCCATTCAATTAGCTAAAGAGAATGTTCGCGTATACAACAGACGGCCCGTGAAAGAAACATCAGGTTCAAATGTTTAACTTCACTAATGCAATAAGAGATGTTTCACTTCATAGGCAGATAAGATGTTTTAATATTTGGATTTAAAACAACTGTCCCAATAGGAAGGGGAAAAGATGGACCGTAATAATTAAACAAAAGAACACTCACACCCAAGCATTCCATCATCTGGTAGTACGCTCGACCATGCAAAGGAGTATGACCTCCACGAGATTCAGAGAAATACCTAGTCCTGAGGTTGTTAACAATTTCCATCAGCATGAAAGCTGGCATATAACCCCACTCTTTTTCAAAGGAAATTGGGAATCAAATTTATAACAACATGATTATTACCATTCTTCATAGCCCGGATCAACAGTGAAACCATAAATGTCAACAGTATCGCATATAGAAAGCCCAAACTCCAGAGCTTTAAGCCCTGTTCCTTTAGCTGATGAACCAAAAGATGTTCCCAACATAAGATACACCGGATTGCGAATAGGAATTTCCTGAAAAAGAGAAGGAAAGGGTATAGTACATTAGAAACCAGTGAAGGTTGCCAAGGAGCAGCAAGTTAATACTAGCAATTAGAGGTTGGAGGCAGAATCTTTAGCTTTTTTAACATCTTGCAAAGACCAAATACCGGCATCAAGCAAGTACTTTGGCTCTATTTTCACACACTTGAACTACTCTAGCTGAAATATTTATAATATCGCATAAAATATTACAACACCCCTCTCCTGTTCAAGAAATAAGTAAAACTACCGCATGCAATTGATGGACGCCATGGAAAATGAGCAGCAAGTCAAATACATGAAGGGAAAAGCTACAGTGCTCAAAGTGAGAACTCAACTGGTGAGGACTTAGGTGGGAGGATTCTAATTTTAGTTGGAGGGTCTGGGAAGGAGATCCACTTCCTACCACTCCAGAGAGAAAAATTGTTTTTTTTTTTTTTTGGGGGAGCCTAAAGGGTAAGTGTAATTACCCGGATCATTTTGTTCATGATGTCATGAATAGTTGTTTTAATGATCAACGCCTCCTTTCCAGCATCTGCACGATGTCAGTGTTAGATAATTCAAAGGGAGATTAGCCAATCCTCAAAAAATTGAAGTGATGCTTATACCATACAATTCAGCAACTTTGTCGAGAGCTTTGGCAGATCCCCTATTAAGAAGGCGGAATGTGCTCTTTGAACCAACATACTCAGAGTAGTTCTGTTTGGACATCCAAGAAAGAAATAGTTAAAATGAAACAAATAAAGATAAAGGAAGAATTTTTATAGCAGCTATGGAACCTGGATAGGTGCGCCGTTCTGTCGGAAAACAGCATCATAAGAATCTATCTCCACACCAAACTTTGTTTTTAGAAGATCTGCTGAATTCCCCACTACAGCACACTGATGAAACTGCCTTGGGTAATAAGGTGGCATCTCAGGAAGAACCAGGGAAAGTTTCTCCATGCAGAGAGACTTATTCTGACAGTTGTTGCTGCAACTCACAAAAATTTACATCAGACTGACTGAGACCAAGGAACCGGCAAGCATAAAAATAACAAAGAGCAGAACCTTGTGAGACAAATGAAAACCTATGTAAATATAATACTAATGCAGGGTTACAGTCTAGTGTAAGCTCAGTGGGAATTAATGCAGCAGAGAGCAGCCAATGCAGGAGATGAATATTAATATCTACTCTCAAATTTCACAGTGTTCTTTCTCATTGTCCTCTGAAAGTACCAGTCTTTGCTCATTTTCTTTGTAAATCCCCTTTTAATCTAGCATTTTCTAGAAATTGACTGATGATTAGTCAAACTTGAGCTCTACATAGTCTGAATAACGTTAGTTCTAATGTATTTTAGTGAGGTCAATGTGTCAGTGTTCCACATAAGTAGATTTCTTCAGATTAGAGTATCCATACATTAAACCTCACATGATAACTAACAAGTACAAAAGGTAAGGAAAAGAAGATACAGTGTATTTTGCTCTTAGCAGCTATGGATACAACATTTGACATCTGACAGCCATCAAAGATGTCTTGGAAAAAGGAGGGAAACTGGAATCCCATTTCAATATGTTTTAAGTATTCCAAGTTCTACTAGGTGTTTCAAAGCATAATTTAGGCTAAGGATTCAACAGGTCAAATTCATATAAGTTGTGCAAGGATCACTTACAGCTGGATTCCTTTATTGATCCTTTTCCATGCACAATCCTCCCAGCCATTTGGTAAAGCATCGATGTATTCTTTTGTCAGGACTGTCGTACTATTCCTAACCTGAGAAATTCAGCTCACTATATAACAGATCAATGTAGAGCATCAAGTATCAACACAAAAGGTTAAATAGTAGAAGTCTGAATGAAATCGTTACTATTTAAAGAACAACCACTGAGCTGAGCCAAAATATCAAATCTGAGTTTTAACAATTTTTAGAAGGAACTGAATGGACCTTCTAGTATAATAATTTTCCAGTGGACATGTACAAACAATTAAGATTTGCAGCTTTCATACCACATGAGGCAAGTCATCTCACCTGTTCCCATGTAGCCACAGCTTCACAGAGATTAAACTCATGAACTAAGCCTTCAGACTCTCCTGTTTTTGGGTCAGTCTGCACAGAAATGTACATTGCGGAGAAAAAGCCTCAAAAACACAGAACTATAATAGGGACAGTGCATGCAGATATATGACCAACTTCGAACTTAATAAGAACAAATAACAAAGCATACCCATTTGGAGATGGTATCATCAGGAAATTTCAGTGCAACTTGGCAATAATCTCGAAAAACAGCTCGCAGACCTAGCCCATTAGCATTCTAAAAAGAACACATACATGTTATCAATCATGAATAAGCAAAGGCATCTGAATTTTCATATGAGTAATTTAAACAGTACATTTTTAATAAAATATGCTTATATAGTTCAGAACTTTACACATTCTGATAATCCAGACACAGAAGTCTTCCAAGAAGTGATACATGCTTTGATGCTGTTGGAAAATATCACTTTCTAAATTAGAGCCTACTCTTAAATAAAAAAACAAGCTTGTTGCAACAAACAAATAATGAAATCAAGGACTTCATTTCTTGTCGAAGTCAATCTGTCAATGCCCTCCGAATCTAGGGTCTGACAGAATCTCTCAAAAATTAAATTTGTAGGGGTAAGGCCCCTACATCTCACCAACCTGCTCCCCCTCCCCAAATACATACACAAAAGAAAAAAGAAATAAGTAATCTACCCGAGGCAGGATTTAGAGTACTTGCTTGGAATTGTAAGGTACTTAATTTTAAGTTCACAGACTTCAAACTAGGCATAGAATAGGAATTCTAGCACACTAAGGCAACTTACCTGGGTGTACACCAAGAAAAATGCTAGTCAAACAAAAAAAGGAGACAATACAATATCAAATTTTGATGGATAATGATTGATAGTATGTGGCATTGCCTAGAATAGGACAAGGAATAGAAGAAAGGTTTCCATCTTAGTTTCTTAAACTAAACATCATATCATACTATTACCCCCCTGTTACATGGATTCTTTGATTTTCAACAAATAATAAGCAAAGGATAAGTTACTCTGATTCTTCCCAACAAATAATAAGCTAAAAGATTACCTCAATAGCAAACATATTGGAGGAGTATATACTAATGAGCCTACTTTTGGTGATGTACTAACACTTGAGCAAGGGCGAGTTTAATAAGGTGAAGGGAGATCACTAGCATAATCTTACACATCAACTGATTCAACTTTCTGCTTGCAACTCTCTAGGATAAAATAAAAAGCAGCAAATCTGAACAGAAATTGACAGGGACACAGAGGAAAAAGGATGGGAAAAAACCCCAGAAATCTCCTTCAAAGCACAAAAGACATAAGAAAACAACCCCAGGAAAGAATAAACAGAACATGGGCTATTGCCAATTAATAAGAACAAATACGGACAGAAGTAGCTGGCACGATAAACAAAATTATAGCTCACCACACACTGCTGAAAACTGCTCTGAAGAGCTTGCAATGCCTCCAAATCTTGATTCGAAAGCCGTGACTTTGGATCTACGGAACACCCATAAAGTTTCACACAAAAAAATTCCCAACTGCAATTAATTGACTTAGAGGGGTTGAAAGTACCTATGTTGGAGATCCCACTGATGTAAATAAGAATGATTGAGAGCCCAGATGAGAGAACCAGAAGTAGACCAAATGGTAAGAGCCTCATCTCATCTCAGTGATTTCTTAACAGTGAAAGAATTTGCCGGGCACTGGGCAATTTCTCATTCAAGCTTGCCCTTGTGAAAATTTTTTTATTGTGGTATGAGCGGGGAGGAGAGAGAAGATCGAGTTATCTACAGCTTTTTCTTGCTACAGTGAACTTCCGACGGAAAACTCGATACCCCAATACTCGATTCTTCCCCGACACTTTTTCTTTTTTAAATGGTAGCAAAATAAAAAATGAAAAAATAATACGATGTCTATAATGTGTGTAAATTTATATCTAAACTTGTATTTCCAATCACGTATAGGTATAACACAATTAGTTGCTGCTCCCATTGAAGAAAACGGGTCGTTAAAGTTAATTTTGATGAATTTGTGTGGAGTAGAAGTCCACCTTATTAAATAGGTGAGCTTTAAAACGTGAATCAAATATAATGGTGAGGATCATGAAAAATGGTGAGAAGAATAGGTACGTTATTGCCACTCCGTCTAATTACGTTTTGCCCGAATGAGTGAACCCAATGGATTGGAAGCATCATTTTATAACACAATGTCATGACGAGACTTCCATATACTCCACAAAAGTACAATAATTCTAGAAATATTGGCCCCTCGAAGAACAAAAATGTTGCGTAAGGACTCTTGAACCAAAATAAAAGTGTTAGAGAATGGATGTTGATGAATCTAACCATACTGAATAGTTATATCTCATACTTGGTTTACAAAAGAACAAGTGACAAAAAGGTATTTCGTATCTTCAATTTCGACATACAAGCCACGTAAATAGGGTCTTATTGTACGCCACGATGTAATAAGTTGTCACTAGTTAGTAATGAGCTATGACAGACTTGCCATAAGAACATTTTAATCATAGGCATAATATCCAAATTCCAAATTCAATTAAACTTCCACAATCGTTGATCAAGTTTGATATTATCATGAGCTTTCTAAGTGGTAAATTATTAGAAAAATTATCATTCCCAATTTAGTCCCTAGTAAAACTTCTCCTCCATCTATGTAAGAGGGATGCGAACAACCAGTAACATAAGGGATAAAAGCCTCGGGTAAAAACTGCAAAAATTTAGTCTCATCCCAATTTTTATCAACGGAAATGAATTCAAAAACCTTAATTTGAGGATCGATTTAACTTGAAAGGTCCGCTTGCAATAAATCAGCCAAATTAGATTCGTGACACCAAGTATCGGTCCAAAAAAAAAAATTCCATTTCCTAGGTCTCATGCTTTGACGAATAAAATTGCGGGTACGTAATACACACTTCCATACAAAAGAATTAGTTTGCTTCTGTTTATAAGTGAAAAACTCATCAATAGAACCATACTTTACTCTCATTTGTTTAACCCGAAGTTATCTCGGTTAATGAGAAAATTCCAAGAAAGCTTAACCATAAAGGTTGTATTGACAACACTTGTTTTTTAGGCCCAAACCACCATATTTTTTGGTTGGCAAATTTTATCCAAGCTACTTGGGGAAATAGAAGTTAGAAGCTGAAAACACTACATGGTATGACTCGATAAGGACTTAAGATTCGATTGAATAAGTATAACTCTAACAACTTTGGAAAGAGAGGTATCCTTCCAATTAGCAAGTTTAGATTCCACTTTTCCGGGTAGGTTCTGAATAAATCAAGTGTTGGATAACCCTAGAAGACTTAACCTCCCAAATATTTTCCTAAAGATAAACAATGAAAAATGTTAAAAATCCCGAAATGCGATATTTATCCAAACTAGGAGATCTCATCCTACCGGACACTCGTTTCATACACAAGACACCTATATGTGTATCCGAAACTATGGTTATGCGAGATAATATTAAAGTAACACTACAAGTAAGATTCACACATATACAAGTAAAGGGAGACAACAAGATAGTTATTCGGATAATTCAAGATACCATTCACACCCCATGGAGGATCTAGTCATTAATTTTGATATACGAACAATGTTTTCTTTATTCTATTCTTACTCAATTAACTATGTTTTTAGAGAGGGTAATATGACTACCGATTGTATTATCAAATTAGGATGTGTTATGAGGTTTAGAGTTACTTTCATATCCTCTCCCGCACAAGAGTTCTCATGTATATTGACTGATGATAATATAGGTAGAACTATTGAGAGAAAAGTTATATAATGTTCTTTGTACTTACCATCCAAAAAATATCTAAATGAGTATTTGAAAAAAAACAACAAAATAACTTAAAAAATATATAATTGAACATTTCTAAACATTCCTTTCACTCAATAGTTATTTTATGATATAGCTTTTAATAAGAGATTCTTAAACTTATATAACTTTATTGATGAGAAAGTTTAATTGTTATTGTATTCAGACTCGAAGAATAATATTGTAATAAAGGCAATAATAATTTCTAAAAATTATCCTTAAAAATATTAGGTGTTTTTTAGAGAAAAAACAAAAAGAGAAAGAGAAAGAAGACCGACGACCCTTAATTATGCAATCTCATTTTTCTAGTTTATTTTCTTATTGCCATTGAATCTTTTCACTCAACTCATAAGGAGTGCGCGGTGAAAGAGTTTTCTAGTGTAAAGGTACTTGAATCCTATGCATATGAGGGCATAGCCCTGGTTAAGAAACCACAAACGAAATCAAGGACTCAGCACAGGATGGAAAATGGAAAATGGGAAATGCAAGAAGAAGAAGAAGAGTATTACAACTTGAAGATTGCTGGAGTTCCACCACTCGATGATTCGTCGAAAGAAATCACGAAGATGTCCAAACACTAACAGCAATCCAAAGCTGAATTAACTTGTGCAATCGAATACGGATTCTTAATCATTCTTTCATCTCTTCTTCTGTTGATATGTAGCTCATTGATTCAAAAATATTCGCAAATCGCACTCGATTCAGTCAAGAACTGAGAAGGTCTAAGATTCAATATAGCATGGAATTGAGGGAAAAAGTACTATTGTGTTTATTTGTTGTAGGAGATATTGCTCCGCCCTCGAACTTGGCAGCTGAAGATGGCTTTCTGAAAACGGTAATATTTTTATTTTGTTGATCTTATAGGAATCTTAACTAAATCTTCCATTTTTTAGCTGTTTTTTTTTTTTTTTTTTTGGCTTTACTAGTAGTTTCTAGATGATGTAGATACTACTCATGTGAAGCATTTTGCAGTTTTGAATTCATACCTGTCTGATATGACTAGAAAAAATGTTAAGATGAGAAATTTCAGTGAATAAGCTATGCCTTCATTATAACTTTTCACGCTATCTCTGTTTGGTGTTCATCCCCCCGCCCCGCGGATGCTGCCAATAAACTGTGAACTTTTCCAAGTACTTTATAATCTGCATTGCTCTGAATGTGTTCCATAAAAGGTGTCTTCAAGTGCCATTTTGACTTTTTTCTCTTGTCATCGCAATCCATTCTCGGAATTTAATTGAATTTCATCATGTAGGAGTCGGTCTTTCTAATGTAGGGTTTCGAGGTTGATTGAATAGAAGTCCTCATTGTCGTATATAGTTAATTAATTGTGATTCATGGTTGCTTTGACTTATTTTTATGACTTGTGATAGGCAGGTATTTAGACCATGAGAATTCTCGATTGTACCTTAATGTAAATAAAATCTTATTTTTTCACTATCTTTATTGCGAGTCTTTTACATTTTTGTGCTCACAGGTATAGTGGTTGCTGCAAAATGGTAACCATGGCAACCTCCATAACTCCCACAATATAAACCGTACAAATGTCTTGATTTAATCTTAACCATCAAAATTTTTAATTTTTAATTTAATAAAAATTAATTTTAAAAATACAATAAAATAAATTAAAAATATTTATTTAAGGGAGGCGTTTGGATGATTGCCATAAATATTCTCACCTACCCCCAACAGACATTCGTCATTCCGAAATAACCCCCGCACCATTATGTCATTCCAAAAATAAACATCCCCCTCCAACCACCACCACTAGATGCAAACACTTCCCCCCCATCGTTATCTTCATGTACATCATTTTTTTCTAACAAGCAAGAAGACTTTTCCGGCGACTAAACATAACACCCCCTTGCATACCCAATAGTACCGAATGCAGATCCAAAACGCCGCACAACATTTAATTGTCCGACACAAGATCTCCATATCTTCCCTCTTACCGAACCCAATAGCAAGAAATTTGATGCGAAATTGAGAGTTATGCACAACATTTAAGGGGAAATTGGATGCATGTTGGGAGGTTATGTATTTTTGGCAAATTGAATACCAGATCTCTGTATTTTCCAACGAGGAATAGTCGTCCCTCCATTGAAGAAAATTTCAACTCCAATGCTGTCCATGAGCAGGTTTCCTTTATTTTTTGAAAGTTATTGTTTTTGTAATTATTAAAATTTATTAAATTTGTTCATTTTTCTACAAATCAGTAGGTGGTGTGCTAGATTCAAATATTAATCTTGGTGAGAGAAGTTTTGGGTTCGAATATATGTAATTACAATTTTTAATTTTTTTCCTATTTTTTTTTCAGAAAAACCTCAAATCTATTTCTCTCTCTTTGGTATGTTTGTATTAAAGCTATTATTGAACGCTATATTCCAGAAGATACTAGTCATATTAAACAGGTACATTTATAAATTTTTAATATTTTTATATATTGATAAAGATCTTTATTTGTATATTATATATATTTTTTAAACAGGTTTATATCCGTTGTTGAATGAGAGTAGAAACCATTGGGTATTAGTTGCGCTTAACATGAAGGAGAAAATATGGTATTTTTTGGATTCACTGCCCACGACAAAAGATGATATTAAAATTTCTCATCGTATGGTAATTATGGAATTTTTCTATTGATATAATTATATATGATTGTTTTTAATCACACTCTAATTCAATAATAATTTATCATAATTCAATTACTGAATGCATCAATAGTTTATGAAAATCATCCTCAATTGAGTAGATTTTTCAAAGATGTGTCAACATTTGGAGTAGAAATTCCTATTACTCAGAAGTAGGATAATCCGTGAGTATTTTTATGCTCAAAATATTTAATAGTGTCTCATGTATGTTGTAACATTGAAGTATATGTTTTAGGCATGATTGTGACATGTTTGTTATCAAGTATATTGAAGTTGCTCACACTGCATCGTGGAACCAAATTACATTTTTTGTAAGTGTTAAATTACATGGAATGTGAATTTTTTGAAATTTTATTTAAAGAATTGGTATAGTTTACTAAATATATTTTATTTCAATATTGTAAAGGCAGATCACATGCGAATGAAGCGACTAAAGTATGTAGCGAATCTAGTGACTATCAAGTTCAATGAGACAGAGTATTTTAAAAATGCAATTATACTAAGATAGTTCGCATAAATTATTTGGTTTGTATGCCATTTTGAATAGTTGATTATATATTTCGTTACAAAGTCTATTTCTAATTTATTTGATATGAGTGTTTTTTGTTTTGTTTTGTCAATAATTTGAAATCAAAATTCAACAAACAAAAAACCCCTTTAAAAATAAAAAGAAAAAAAATCAAGAAAGAGAGAGAGTGTTTGCGCTTGGCAGTTGTCTTTTCCTATCCTTTTTTTGGAGGGGGTTGGGGCTTTAGTAGCTCATAGTGTACAATACAATGATGAGTTAGAGCATATTAATGGAGAGATCAGTGGTAGAAAGAGGTAGAGGATGTTCTATTTTTTGTTTTATATACCCTAATTTGTGTCACACATTATAATATGACAACTTCTGTTTTTCCATATATGACCTTTTACGAATTATAATATTACTAACATCCGAAGTATGCTAATACTACTATTAATAACTCTCATGCACGACTATTTATGATGAGTTCATGTAATAAACTAATTGTGGCTGTCAGAATAATATTTATGAGACTAATAATATTATGTATGAGTGACTAGTTATATTTGGAACTATTTACTTTATTTAATATACTAGCATATTAGTAATTATATATTTCGTATGTGACTATTTTTTGAAAATTAACGGTGAGTAATACTCGAGATATGGGATGACTAATGATATTAACAGTCGGTGACTAATCATATCTAAAACATTCTGTTTCATTATATATGTTAGGATATATCTAATCATGTATTTAATGGAAGACTATTCGTGTAGCTAGTCATGTGTGACCATTTGAAAGTACATTAAATATGACTAATAATATTACGATTGGATGACTAATAATACTTAGAGTTGTTGAGCTACTCTGTATAATATATGACTCATTTTGTTGTTATTATTTGTTAATTCGTCACTGTTTAATATATCACTATATGACTCATTGTGTTTTGCATGTATGACTATAGTTGTTGAAGATGATAATCATGAACCTGTGAAAAACTTCCATTGAGCATTTGCTTATTGATTATAAAACGAACACGGAGGGTCTCGCTAGAAATTGATAATAATGAGCATGAAGATTTGTAAAGAATGGCAAAGACGTTTGAAGATGAACAATAAGCTCAATCATATTATGATATCCAAATCGATCACATAAACATGAATATGAACGACAAAGACGTTTCAAGGAAGCTTTGAAGGGAGTTAGTAGCGTGTTCAGTGGTTTATGAGAAGAATTTTGAAAAAGGAGGGAACTTTCCTTTTTAAAAAATTTTTGGACAGAGAACGTGTATTTCACCCTCTATTTCAGCCGCCCAAATTTTTTTTTTTTAAAAGTGGCCATGTATGCTATCTCACGATACGTTATCGTGAGATGGTCTCATACAAGAATTTGTGATATATATATATATATAAAGTGATGTACATCCAATAATGTTTAATTTTTTTAATGAAAGTTTAATTTTTTTTTAACAAAAGGTAACACCCAAAAAAATTTGATAACTAAGGCAGAAGATTACAAAGAGGGTAACGTTGGTGTTATCATCATAATTTTTCTGCGAAATATTATCAATAACCTCAACCTTCTCTCTAAAGAAATTGATGCACACCACAATGTAGTGCCTATTATTGAATATTAGAAAAAATATTGTACATGTCAACACAAATTTAAGATCATTTGAATTTAAGATCACATAAAAAAAAAATCAGAATAACAAAGTGAATTCAGATTTAACCCTTACCCTCCATAACCATAAAACTAAAATCTTTTTCCTCCAACTAACTAAAACGCAAATACAAAAAGATTTTACCATATTCAACTTCGGAAATTCAAATTAGTTAGTCTTTTGAATTGCATTATCCATAACCATCTTAAAACTTTTAAACTTCTCTATAAAATATTCATTACCATCACCCGTAGCTTTTACCTCAATCTATGCTATCAAGATTTAAATTACTTGTACATTAATTACAAGAAAAAAAGCACAAATTAAACTATCTTAAAAAGAGTAAATCACTTATGTATGGAATACACCCAAAAAGGAAACCTCGATGGTAATTGAGAACCCTTTAGTTTCTCCAAATAATTTAGTAAGTAGAAGAATAAATCAGTCACATTAGGATCTATCGATTTGTACACCCAAGAAATTTATGTCAGCAAATAATAGTTCACCGAAAAGAAAAAAAAACCATTTAACAACAAAACTGGAACATTTAACAAAATAATCAGGTTCAACTTCCTACAAGATTACCATTCACAACAAATTTCATCAATTGGAAGGAAAACTCAATCATAAACATGCTTCTCTTTAGTAGTCAAAGACTTCAAGGTATCAATATACCTTTGGAAGAATGGTGACTCGAAATAAAGTCCTCGCACTTTCTTCCTTGGTGGTTTAACACCACCTATACTTCTTGATGAACAACAACTAAATGTCTATTTGCATTTCTCACTGGGCTCTTCTTCAAACCTCACTAGGGTAGCATTCCATATGAGTGCTCGATCCACTTCTAGGATCCCCGTATCCCCAAGTGCTACAGTGTTGAGGAGTGTAAACTTGGCAATTATTTGTTGCAGGACTTGGTTGATTAGGCCAATAATTGAAATGTCTTGGCTGAGATGAGTTGAAAACAAACCCTAAATCAAATCTTGGTGGTATAAAGTTATCTGGATTAGAACTCGTCTCATAAGTCTTAGCCAATTCAACACCAACGTCCCAAAATCCTTGATCATCCACAAACAAGTTATAATCTTATCTTAAAAGAGGTGATTTTTTGTTTAAATTTTTAGTCAACTTAACAGAAGTGCTTCTTAACCAACATTGGGATTATCATGTTGACTAGCATGGAGATTTTTACATTTTGAAAAATGGACTAACTATGTCCATAAAACTTTTAATTTCGAGTAGTGAATCAATATATCTACAAAAGTACCTTCAAGTTTGGCCATTATAAGAACTTATTGTAAACATTCGACGTGTCTCACCAACCGAATGAACAATATCAACCAAAGAATTTGAAAAGTTCTTCACTAACACAAAAACTTTTGGAATGCATGCATGAAAGAAAAGAAATGTACATTGGAAAATTTAGTTACACATATGTTCATTGCAATAAGAAAAATAGGTATACAAAAAGAGAAAAGGTATGCTGAAAAAAAAGAAAAGATGCACTGCAGAGAAGAACAAAGAAAACAAAAAAAGATAAATTGTCAATACTTTTTTCCCTAATATCTTTATCAACTTCTTAAATGACAACATTTGGTGGACCAGGTACCCTAACTCTATTATCGACAAAATCTTTACCAAAACAACCAACATATTCTAACTAATAGATCTTTGCTTAGCCCAATTTGATAATATAAGAAAACTCCTTCTAATCTCTCTTATCTTGAAGAAGACACGATCCACATAGTCTGTTATAATATAAGCTAAAGAAGAAAAAAGTTCATTAGTACATAAACTTCAAAAAGAAAAAAAAATAGACTCTAGTGTAAAAATTATATAAATTAGAGTATTTACCATTAAGAATAGAATTAGGCCTTTAAACGATCCTTTTGGTTTGAGCTTCCATTTGTCCATACATTTAACTAAACTATCCAAAGTATACTTACACTAGTTCAAGTTCTTCACATTTTAAATTGACTACACTTTTTAGCACAAGGTGATTTACCTCTAGACTTTGATGACCTGTAATAAGAAATGTAACAACATATATAGCAAAGTTGCTCTTAAAATCATCACTTACCTCGGCTTTTGATCCCTTAATTTTGCAATAAATTGATATGCCAAAGGCAATTTCTCATCCCATTGACTCTTCCTCTGACTAAGAAATTGTTTATAAGCATTTGGTTCATTCTTTTTCGCTTTGTTAACATCTTTAGGCCCCCTCGAAAAACCTAATATCAAATATACATCTTCTCTAATTATCAACTTATCATCTCCACTCAACTTCAACGATCTTTACAGGTATCAAAGTTATCAACAAGCCATCTAATTAGCTTTGAGGGAATCACATCAGTTTTGAAACTAAATAAAGAACCAAACTGAATCTCAATAATACCTCTCTTCCGCTCTATTGATGCATCAAAAAAAAAAAACATAACTAAAAATCAAGAGACATTCTTTTCTTTAGTTTGGTAGGATCATATTTGATTCCGAAATATCTTCATCATCTAAAAACTAATAAATATTCATATATCAATCAATAAGATTGATTACAATCTTTTGAAAAACCAATTAAAAGAGTAAACTAAAAATTCAAGTACACCTTAAACATACCAATATTATTAGTTTCAACGGTAAAACCTCCGAACGAATGCTTTTAGAGTTCTTAATTGCAACATGCTTGACTCACTTTTTCCTGTTGCTATCATTAATAAGGAAGAAAACAACAAGAAGTTAAAAAATTCAAACTATCATAAGAACATCAAACTTCAATTAAGTTAACAGGATAACGAGACATTATTGGAGTCTCCTAATTTGACATAATGAAATGTTCCACACATGAATAAAAATTAAGTTGGATGAAAGGAATTTGGTAAACACATGAAGATATGAAGTTACAATAAAATGAAATAGAGTCTTCCTCCATTTCAAAACAGACTCTAATGAGTTGTAAACAATTGTAAGAAGTTATAAGGTATAATTAAATGGAAGATGACCTTCCTCCATTTTATAATACACATTACTTTATCTAACTTTTTCGTTTCATAATATTTCACTTTATAATTACAATGATGTATTAATGATTGATTTACAAATTATCTCCTTATTAATTGTGTTTTTCCTCTCCTTTTCTCATTGATTTTCTTTATTTCTAATAAAATCTAGGGACAACTTGATATTTTAACACAAATTTTTTCATAAATTTTGTATTTTGTTAATGTTCTCTTATAAACTTAAAGGGACAAGTATTATGAAGAGGAAAATATTTTCAATCATATCATTAAAAAAATTCAATATAGTTGAATAACGTTTTGTGCCTTTCAATTTCTTTTTAGAAACAATTAGTAACTTGCCATACGATTAAAATCTGAAAGAATTTTTGCTAAAAATACCACTAAACTTTTTCGAATATTCAAAAATGTCATTTTACATTTTTTTAATTAATAATGTCGTTAGACTTGCTTAAAAATAATACAATACACTACTTAACTTTTCAAAAACATTAAAAAGTGCCACCTTCTTAATGACATTTTTGAATATTTGTAAAGTTTAATAGTTTTTTTAAACTGGAAAAAAATTATTGGTATTTTTGAATATTTGGAAAAAAATAGTTGTATTTTGAGCAAGAACTCAAACTGAAATAAATGCAATTTTCAAGGGAGAAATATTTACACTTATGATCCTCCGTTTGCCCCAAGTGGCACAAATATGAATCAGGAATGTCAACACAAGAAAATCAAATTTTAATTTGATTTTCAAAACATGGTAACGCAAACAATGACAAAAGAAACATGTAATACTCCTTTCCACACAAAAATAATTAATATTTTACAGATGAACCACCAACCCTAAGCTTCCCACATCTCTCTCCTGCTACAAAATTGGAACCCTACTCCAGTTTCACCATCTTGTCCTCCTGGTGCTCCTTCTTTGGTGCCGCCGGGAAGTATTTTATACCCACCAGGTCACCAACTTGACTGATAACCTGAAAATTAACACAAGATCGATCAATAAAAATATGGAAATTGATAATATGCTTCCCTTCCATAAAACCTGCTAATTGCTACATTTAAAACACAACAACAGATCTGAACAGATTAGTCCAAAAACACCGACCTCCAGAGCCCTCATGAGATCCTCCCTTGTATGAGAAGCAGATATACAGATTCGTGCTCTTGACAATAATAGTGGTGTCGCAGGAAATCCCACTACAACAACAGCCACCTGCAGCAATACAAGTGACAGAGACAAATTATGCAATGATTAAACCTGATAATAAATTCTATCCCGATGAACGAACATATTAGAATCTTTTTCTTTCTATGTACTCAGAAGTACAACAATCTAATGAACAATGATAATAGCAATTATGCTATTATACGTGCAGGTGACCATAAATATACATCTGTTCACAACCCCAACATAGATAGGAGCCTCATCAAAAGCATTTAGGAAACAGTATGGTATGGTAATTATGCTTACATTTTGCTTTAGGCACTCCCTAGAAAATGCAGGAATTTTGGATGGATTGTACAGCATTATGGGCATCACAGGGGAATCATTATCCCCAAGGACTTCAAAACCCATCTTCTGCAGTTCTGATCGGAAGAAGTTACTGTTTTCACGTATTCTTGCAAGCTTCTGAGCACCTGATATAGAATGTGGTTGACTATCAGACATAACAGGATAAATAGTTTAAATTGAAGTTAAGGGAACAAGTCATTCAAATTGAAGTAAATAATTCCTCAAAATTAGAAAAGGGATATGAATAACAAACCTCTGCTGGAACCATCCTCTCCAAGAAGAACCTTGATTGAAGACAAAATTTGCTGTGCAGCTGGTGGTGATATTGATGTTCCATATAAATGAGCAGGGCTTGTGTATTTGAGATATTGAATAAGGTCCTGCAACAAAACAAAACTCCTTGATTCTTGAATAATAACAGTGATCCACAATGAAAGCCACTATTACAGGTGTTGGAATGACAAAAACATAGTATAATTGACCTTCAAGAGTCGGCCAGCATTGAGCTAAAAATAATTTATTATAAGAACCAGTGATGAGAAAATTAGGGTTGCCTAGAAGCATTATGCATATGAATGTAGTCTACAAATTTAGCTACAATAGTTGATTCAGCAGACTCTGCACACACTATATGATCAGTTATGTCAAGCAAAGAGATCCACTCAAAAACTGGCATCCAAGATCTAAAATCCATCAAAGCAGTAATATAAATAAGACCCGCTGAAAATAGACAGATAAAAGCGCCTTAATGGATAACTGCATATAATTTTAGACAAAATGACCTAATTTACAGGAAGCTTTGCACCAATATCAAAAACCTCCGCAGAAAAAATAAGGCAATGAATCAATGTAATCACAGTGTGTATCTCATAAAACCCTGGTTCAGTAGATCATGGTGGTTTAGACAAACTGATCTAGTTTAAAGGAAGCCTTGGACAAATACCCCAAATCAAATTAAGCCATAAGACGGACCCATATATGACAAAGTTGATGGCTACCACCCCAGCGTGGATCCTGCCAAAATGGGGTCTGAAAAGATTCAATGTAAACGTGGCTTAATCAATAAAGTGAGAAGCGAGGGAAAGATGCAAGACTTCAAACAATTCTAGGAAGTAAGACGTAAATCTTTGTTGCCAAGTAGGAGCACCAGTATAACGGAGATATGAATGGCATCCTTCAGAGATATGTAAGAGAACCAGCTAAGCAGATAAAAATGACTGCCCCAGATTCAGCCAAGAAAGGCCTTAAGCCTCTTCACATACAATGTCAGTAAAAAGGAATTATACATGAAACAAACCTTTGATCCAGCAATATAACCACCGCAAGATCCAAATGACTTGGTGAAAGTTCCCATCATGATATCCACATCAGCAGTGTCAACTCCTAAGAGCTCACAGACACCTCTACCTGTTTTCCCAACAGCTCCAATGCTGTGCGCTTCATCTAGATAAACATATGCCTATGATAAGAAGAGGAGTTAAATTTTTATCTGAAAAGAGCTCGAGAAAATGACAAAAAGAAAAGGGTAAAGAAGGATGTTATGACCTTTTTTCTTGGGGGAGGGGGTGTTGGAAAACCTATTTTAACTGGACAGGAAGTCATGAACAAAAATACTTAAAACAGACGTCATCCTGTGAGTTGCTAATTCCTTGCAGGCTCCAACATTCAGGTTCATCAATTGACCAAACCCAGTGAAAGCGGGACCCAGAATCTGAGTTGTTGTAGTATACAGGTTCATCAATTAGCTTTGAGCCAGCTCAATATAAATAATTCAAACCAGAGAGGAGGAACCAGTATGTAGAATATCTAACCAGACATCAACTGACCCTTCTTCAGTGAGACACAGTGAAAATAAAAGATTGATCTAAAATGTGCATACTACAAGCCTGCTTAAAGACAACTGAAGAGACCAATGTTGCCTCTGGCTCACAAAAATAATTTTCAAAAATAAGTTACAGCCTACAAGCTGCAGGTCCAATTAAGCTACCAGCCTACCAAGATGATTGCTGCGAAGGGAAAGGCTGACAGCTTTTCTGGAGGGGAAGAACAAGATTGTTCTCTTTTTTTTTCTTTTTTTTTTTCAGTGACTTCAAGTCACTCTAGGGTACCTTAATTCACCACCCCAAATGATTTTACTTCACCTCATAAACAAAAGTTGCCCAACATGTTTTATTAGTCACCTGAATAATAATATATATGTCACTCCTTTAAATGCCTGTCTAACCATTTTGCAAAGGCTAATGGCTCAGCATCAATGCACCAAGAGTCAGATTTATTGCTAAACCCCTAAATCAGCACCCAGCATCCCTTGTTACCATCCTCAGTAAACACTTCCTAGGAGACTTTCCATCCTTTCAATCACTTCCACAGTCACTTACTTTTGGGACACAAATCCTCAATTAACCTTCTATTTTTTCTTTGTTAATACAAATGTTACTAAGCTCCATTTAGATCTAGTAGCTGAAGGGTAGTATGAGAGCTAGAAGAAAGGTTCCATTTTGCTTTCTACACAATACAATTTCGATAAGAATATCACGTCACGTCAAGCAATATTTAAATAACTGGCATCTATTACTAGAATGGCTTTTCCCCAAAGTCAATCTAAGAAGCAAGAACAGCTATAAACAAGAAACTTATCAGACATTCTACCACAGTCTTCACAATTGCTAGCGTTCACTGTCCAATAAATTAGCGAGCAGCATCAATTGTGCATGGTTCCTTTTCAAATATATCTACAAATCATAAACTGCCAATATGCATGAATTAAAGTAGCTGTGTTTCTGAACATTTGTGCTCACAAGCTCATAGTACTCTAATTCTTTAATATTTGCTAATAATACATTATATCTGCATATGTATGTTTTCCCCACTAGCCGATAAATATAAAACCCAGACTCTCCTTTCTGGGCTGCCTTACCCTTTTTCAGACATGGCACACCATAGACAGGCAGGACATGGGATATGATACATATCCAACTCTAAAGCCGATGGAGCAAAAAGGTTCAGTTCGGGAGCATATATCCTTTTTCCTTCTTCGTTCATTATCTAAAGGTTCTTCAATGCTTACTGGTTAGACATATTAAAAGCCTTTTTTTTTTTTTTTTTGATATCTCATTTATTTTTTTAATGATATAGAAGTTAAGTACTGATAATCTTTTACGTATACTGTATAAGCTCATAATTGATACTGTTCTGGATTCAAGTTTTATATAATGAAACATTCTAGAACAGTAAATTTGAAATTACAACTTCCACATGCAAAATGACAAGTCCCTCCATCTGAATTTTGAACAGTGTCCCATGCCCCAAAGTTCGGAATCCTGATAAATCGGATCCTGATCAAATTCTTGATCTATTAAATTCCATTAAAAGAATTTTAGGCACCAAAAATACAAATAGAATAATCAAATTAAAAATACAGGTTTGGTGGTAACAAGGGTCTTTTTTACCTTGTATTTCTTGCATATTGCAACAATCTCTGGGAGTTTGCAAAGTTCCCCTTCCATACTGTATATACCCTCCACAACAACGATAATCTTCTTCCATGGTCTGTGCGTCCTCGGTTGACCCTCAGCAATTTGTTCTCTCAAAACTTTCTCCAAGTGAGAAGGAGCTGAAACAAACGAGGCACAATCAGAAAAGAATGAAAATTTACAATTATACATTGTTATCATAAAATCAATGGTTTTAGTCCAAAACTAAGCACGGTTATTAAAGACCCACTATAAAAAAATGTAAAAAGATAAATGATAAAAATAATAAAAAATTTCTACCAAAGGAGCCAAGCATGGTACTAAGGACTCACTGTTATGTTGGAAAACTCTAATAGTAGCCCCTGATCCACGGGCACCATTGACAATGGAGCTGTGGTTCAAAGAATCACTGATAATCAACCCACCCTGTTGAAGACCATCCACTATACGTCATTAAATGCTCTTCACATAAAATGTGATCTTCAATAAGGTAAGGAACTCCAGATACCTTGCCAATTAAGACAGGAATAATAGCAGAATTTGTAACATAGCCCATCCCAAAGACTAAAGCAGCTGGCTTGCCCACGAATTTGGCGACACAGTCCTCTAGTTCAGCATGAAGCGTTGTAGTCCCTGCATGCATTGTAGCATAAACATAAGCTAACATACAAGCACATGATCCAGACATATCATATCCGCGAAGAGAAATGGTACATCTTCAAAACAATATGGGCACCTCCATCCACACGGGGGCTACAGGTGCTCGTAGAAAACCTCTTTAGTGATTCAATCGCTCGGGGAGTGCAGTACTCATCCGCCGCAGCAAATCCAAGGTAATTATAAGATCCCAAGTTAAGACAACGCGTAATTTTGTCCGTTCGTCTGCAGGAGATATGCTTGAATTGATTGGTCAACAAAAATTTTTTATTTTAAAAAGGGAATGAAGCTACAGCTATTCATGCAACCCAACAAAAAGGGAAAAACAATTATGAGCAAGTGGAGCTAAACTTTTAGCCCATGACAGAATACCTACTTTAAGGTCTTGTTGTGATCGTTGGAGTAACGTTCCACCAGATCAAACCAGGCATCAGGAGCGCTTGCAATTGGCCGTCCAAAGCAGTCCTACCAACAATCAGGGGTTAAGATCCCAACATTACAAATGAATAATATGTATCCTCTAGGATACGTTAATCAAATTTTACACTTGGGTATTTTATTTTCTGCTAGCAGTATTATCTAGAACAGTTGGAAAACTAAATATTTCAAACTTTCCATACTCTTGTTCACAGTAGAGTAAAAGAAATGTTGAATAAAATTGTGGCTATTTGTAAATCGTTGGCATTTTCAGTCTTCCACAGCCTTACCTCCAAAAATGTTCAAAAATTTATTAACTGTCAATATCTCTTACAAATTACAACTCATACAAAACCAATAGAACTTTCAAATTTTTCTTTTCTATTTTGCTTTCACACACCAAATCCAACTATTCAAATCTTTTTACTACTTCTAGACAATTTCAAATTTCCAGACTTTACATAAATTAGCTCCAAATACCTGGATACGAAGATAGAGTCGTCGAACGTAGAAATCCTCAAGGCCCAAGCATATCGGCGCGTAACCCTAGAAACCGAAAACACACTCAGAAATCCAGAAGAGGATGCAAAATCAGAAACGAAGAACTCTGATTCAGAAGAAAGAGACGATCAAAATTGGAAACCTGAAGATTGCTGGAGCTCCACCAATCAATAATTCGTCGAAAGAAATCACGAAGCTGGCCGAACGCAAACAACAATCCATAGCTGAAATACGTTGTCAATGCAGTCAAATACGGAATCGTAATCATCTTGTTTTTTGTTCTTCTTTATTTCTGCTGATCTGAAGCTGATTGATTCAAAAAGCCGCAGATCGCAATAAAATCGATCAAGATCTGAAGAATTTGGGAATTCAGCTGAGCATGGTGAGATTGGGGAAATTGGGGAGGAGAGAGAAAGGGAGGGAGGATGAGGGGGTTATGGTCAAGTTGGCCGGCTGACCAGACTGGAGAGAGAGAGAGAGAGAGGCCAATCCTAAATAGCATTTCTCTGTCTGTTTAATTAATTTTGATTTTGATTTTGACTTAACTGACTGGCTGGTTTGATTTTTCTTTTTCTTTTTTTCAAAAAAATGGGTTCCATAAAAATAAAAATAAAAATAAATAAAAATTGGGTCAATGTAATTTCCTTCTTTTAGTTATATCATTGAGTGTCGTCAGGTCTAGGGTTGAGCGGGACCGGGTACCCGGTCGTTTTGGCCGGACCCGGTCCCGGTCCCGGTTGCAATCGGGCCCTGATTTTGGACCCGGTTCCGGTCCCGGTTGCAACCGGGTCCAAAATCGGGACTCGGTCCTGGACCGGTTGGAACCGGCTTACGGGACCAGACTGCCGTCCTTTCTTTTTTTTTTTTTTTTAGTTTTTCAATTATCATTTTTGTTTTTATACTTTTTACAATTTTTTTGGTAAAATTTTAGGCAATAATTATCCTATATTTTAACTATTTGATTTTTTTTTTTAAGCAAAGCAAACAAAGGCTCAAGGCCAGGTCCAAGATTAGTTAGGGTTTGAATTTTTTTTTTTTTAATAAAACCGAGTAACCGGGCCGGGTCCGGGACCGGGTCCAAGATTTTACTACCCGGTCCTGGACCCGGTTATAACCGGGTCCTACAAATTGGACCCGGTCCCGGTCCCGGTCCAACCGGGTCCGGTTCTGGACCCGCCGGGTCCAGACCGGTTCCGGTCCGGAACCGAGTACCGGAATTTTTGCTCACCCCTAGTCGAGTCCCAAGTTGCATACGGTTATATTTTGATCCGGTCGAAAATTGTTGGATTTTTATCGGAATTTAGCCATGTTTTATTGGATCTTTCACTTTCCTTCTCATTTTGCTGTATTTTTCTATATCTTAATTTTTTATTATGATTTTGTTGAAGGTTGTTTGTTTGTTTTCTAAAGTGTTGGGTCGTTTGTTATTAATAATTAGGGGTTTTCGCGGTGACCTTATTTTGGGAAGTTACCATCGGAGATTAGATGCTTGTTGTTGACTAAATAAGAGAAGTTATCAGTGTGACCAATCTTTTCTGTGCAAGAGCTTTATCAGGACTCAAGTTTGTCTATTTAAATTGTGTTTACTGAGCTTTTTACTATTTTAGTTTAGTGTTTTTGTAGTTGTCCAGTGGTGTTTGGATTGAATGTAAATTAAGCCATTAGAGGGCTATTTTGGTTGGATGTGAGCCATTGTTGGGTTAATTGTTGGTCATTCCCTAGGTTACATCGTTACTTTGTCATCTCCCAATTTAAGATGGGCTCTTTACCACTATTTTCTTGTATCGATGCACAGGAAATGGATATCGATGAAGAGGTCTTTAATTGTGTAAAGAAGATGAGTCATCCCTGCTAAGCTTTTTCAAAGCCAAAGAAATTAAAGAGGAAAGAAATAAGTTTTTTACGCAAAAGAATTTTCAAGAGGTAATCTTCGCTTAAGAAAAGGCTTTTCGGTTCCTTTATATAGGCGAACCTTTATGTGACGATGATATCTCTTTAATGATGGACCTTACTACTTCTCTGTGTCTAAATCTAGCAGCTTATGATTTCAAGGTAGAAGATTTTGACAAAAGTACTACATTTAGCTCTTATGCGGTGCATTTTGATTCCCACAATGTCAAAGCCTATTTTAAAAGAGTTGTTGTATTTGTTCATTGCATGGAGAAAGCTCTAAAAGATTTAGATCAGACAGTCAAATTTGACCCTGAGAATGAGAAAGTATTGAAAGAGTTAAAAAAGGTTAGAGTGAGTTGGGTAACATATATAGTATCAATGGATCAGGGGTTGTTGATTCAGTTACTAATATGGAGATAAAGGAGAAGACCCCAAAGAAGAAAGGCCTGTTAAAGAACATAATGTCCTTGGTGACGAAGAAGTATATAAAAGGAAGAATGAGAAGAGTTCTGTTTTGATTTATGGGATTAAGGAGACCAACAAAGTTCTCAAAGTTGACTCATAATCCCTTATGTTAAATCCTATGCTAAGCGTGGAGAGTAGGGCTAGCTCAAGTCCTATAGAAGCTCCGGTATGTGTTATGGAAGATATAGGTGTTAAGAGAACACCTGCGCAAACTTATAAATTTTCAAAAAGGGGGAATAGTTGGCATTCATTCTCCCTCTAGTTGATGAAGATATTGAAAGTCAAGAGGATGAGAAGACTAGAGCAACTTAGAGCTCGTCGTTCTTATAACCAAATTTCAGAAGATGGTAGTGGTTGGGTCTCAGTATCTGATGCTCCAAAGCACCCAGCTTCTGCTGATCCATAGTTCAGACATGTCCCCACCTCGTAACCGGGTGGCTAGGTATGACACACCGTCTCCGGAAGCTGGGCCAAAAGCTTCAGGTTCTGGTAGAGAAGATACTGATTTGTCTCCACCTCGGCAGGGGCGCAGACGTAACGATTCTCCTTCACCAGAACCTAGGCTGAAGTCTTTGCGTTCAAGTAGAGAAGATACTGATCTGTCCCCACCTCGGCAGCAGCATAAACGTAATGATTCTATTTCGCCAGACACTAAAGGCATTGACGTGTCACCCCCACGGCGACGTGGAAGACGGAGCGGTTCTCCTGCACAACTTGAGTCAAAGTCCTTGGACGTTGCTGAAGATTTGGCACCACCTCGACAGCGTCGCAGACGCTATGATTCTCCCTCACCTGAACCCATCATCAAGGCTACAAATTCAAGTCAGAATGAAGATTTATCCCCTCCACGTCGGCCGGGAAGAATTCATGGTTCTTCTTCAGTGATATCTGAGAAAAATCCATCAGTCTCTGGTGTAAAGGACTCTGATTTTGATGACCTCTCTCCCCCAAGGAAAAAGAGGCAGCAGCATATAGAAGCAGATCTTTCTCGCCCCCAGAAAAAGGAAGGAACAGAACACAGAGACAGATCTTTCTCCCCCAGAAAAAGGAAGCAACAACAGATGGTAGCAGATCTTTCTCCTCCAAGAAAAAAGAAGGAACAGCAGAAAACTGGTTTGATTACTGGCAAAGATGTTAGTGAAGAGATTGCTAAAACTAAGAAGGATGAGTGGACCAGGTAAATTTGCATTCTCTGCTTGTTTTTTTCGGGATTTATTTTCTGTTTGGGCGATAACTATCCTTGTTGGTCATTGCTTATATGTTGTGTTAGTTTCAGGAAATTTCTGCCGTCTGGCAAGTTAGATTAATTCATTCTTATTATATATTGACAAATATGATGCTGTTCACAACATTCTCTCTCCCTCCCCCACTCTCATTCTATACTGCCTATTTTGTTTTGGCAAATTGAGAACCACAGTAATCTTAGCAAATTAAAATTTGTGTGAAAACTGTCATGTTTCAATATTGAATTAACTATATTCAGTTAGTGTAGAAACTAGCAGCAGGCATTTATAATTGGGCAGTGTCTTGGTTAGTTCATTATTTATTTATGTACTCTTTTAATGTGGTTTCACAAAGTGCGATCTTTCTGGAATAGAGAGATTTTTGGGTGGACAGCAGGTTGGTGCTCAGATGATCCATATTCTCGCAGTATGGTTTTGGTGTCACCTGCAAATTCCAATGTGGTAATCTCATTTCATGTATAAATTTCTCTAGGTTTAATGAGATGGATCCTTCCGCAAGTGGGTGAGGGGCTGAGCCAGTATATCGAATACGGGGTTGGTGATTTGATATCTTGTGTTATTGTTGTCTATTACTAACGTAGAGCAAGTTTTTGTTCTCTGTTCTTATACATTCTTGACTTAATAGCACCTGTTACTATATTACAGGAGAACGTGTATCAAAGGAGGAGTACTTGAAGTTGACAAAGAAGGAAGATAAACCCAAGGTAGCTATAGTCTATATCCGAATGAATAGCTACTACTGCTTGCTGTTCTGTTGTGGGATTGTTAGGTATTCAGTGGCTTTAAAAACCACTTCTTTTGGTTCCTAGTTTTCGAGATTGTATAGCAGCAGCAAAAACAAGCATAATTTAAGGTAGCTATTCAAGCAATGACATGCAATTTGTACCTTATCAAAGACAAAGATTAGAAACCCACAATTATACCCATTGTGCTTATTGGACCAAAAGTCAAGTCATTTGAAGTCAACCCAATCTGAAAATGACCCAACTTGAAACCGAAAGTGAACCAAACCGAATCTTGTTGACTTGAACAGGACCCGACCTGGAGTTAACCTGAACTTAATGACTCTTCTTCTGAGTGTAAATACAATCATTATTGTATTTTTTAATTTCTTTTGTGCTAATAACTATGAACGACTTTAATCCTGCATCCATTTTCTGTTGTGTTCACCTTAAATGACGTCTCTTCTACTTTGGGAGTTGGTTTCGAAGTAGCTAAGATGCCTTGATGGTGGGAGACAGTACAAAAGAGGACTAATGTGTGATTTTTGTATAAGAGCTTTGTGGGATCTCTTTGTTTGCTGCTGATTTTCTTCCTGAATTCCGTATTAAATATGCAATGCCTGAGAAGATCGTTGCCTAAAGTCAGTTATTGATATTCAAACACCTTCTTTCTTTAATGGTTTGTCTGAGATTCCAAACCTTGAAATGAATCTTATTTTTGATCTATAGATCCATGCATAATGTGACTGAAGTTTTTTATCTAAACAAACTGCTGCTTAGTCAATGCTGCAGTGTCCTGACTCCGTAGTGAGTAAAAAACCTCAAAATTTGGTGGGGTACTGTTGAAATTCAGAGTATGGTTACACCTATGTTGTAGGGTGGCCTTCTTTGGAGTTGTGAAGATGACTATTGACACATTTCTGCTTTTTCCATACTAGGGTCTTCTAATTCATTTCTTTAGTTGCAGAAGCGAGTAAATTTCTTTGTCTCTCTTTTACATAAAGTTGTTAGACGTGCCTGTGACCTGATTCTCACTGTTTAGGAATGCAGAAGTTTCTGTTACGCACAATTTTGGTAATTGTAATTGCCGTTTCCTTGTTATAGGTGTAACAGATATTTGATTCATACCATTCTTTTTCCTAATTGAAGTTTTCTTTCTTTTTGCTGGAAGCTACTATCATAATTTTTCACTCCTAACCCCCCAAAAAGGAGAAGATTTAGTTCTCCCATTTTTCTGCTCAGATCGACTAATATTTACTTATTTTAATTCTTGTTTACTAGGAGGAGAAAAAACTTGAATGGGGCAAAGGCTTAGCTCAGAAACGTGATGCCGAAGAAAGACTTATGGAGCTGGAACTCGAGAAAGAGAAGCCATTTGCACGGTCTAGGTGAGGCCCCAGTGAGCTGTCTATTAGCTTGCAGTTAACTTTATGGGGTGAACCATGTTACTTGATTCATCAATTTTTTTTTATCAAGAACCTGTGGCGAACATTTGACACTCTAACATGTTTAGTGGGCACTTGACGTCAGTTTAGATGAAAAAGATGCAGAATTCCAGTAAAATGGGATGAGTGTAACAATTGGATATGTACTTTCTGACATGTCTAAGTTACACAGGTGATGAAGCCCATAATAAGTTTGATTTTATTTAAAACTTATTTCACTTTTTGTTTTTCTTTTCAATTATATTATTTTTTTGGAGGATGTTTGTTAGGGTTGTTTCCTTTTGAGCAGTCAGAGTAATATGATGGTGCTTAGAGTTGATGTTTACCATGTGAAGAACTTCCTGCTTAGACATTTACTGATGTTGGCTGAATGAAGAAAATATATATGTTGTTCTGCTGATGGTTCAGCATAATTGTACTAGCTATGTGCCTTAAAGCATAAGGTGGCTAAGTAGCTCAATCATGCGACTAAACTTATTCTCAGAAGAATGGACAGTTATAAGAAATGCAGACATGATACCACGACATGTGACATTCTTTTTTTTTTTTTTTTTGAAAGAAGACAGGCACATCCTGCAGACAAGTAATGATGTTTTGTAGATGGGACAAAGGTCTTATTTAAATTGGACAGATTTGTCAATGTATAAAATTTAGACAATTGTTTTTGTCTAATGCCTGATTTATTTCGGGTTGGAGTTTTTGACGGATATAGGTTAATGTTAAAGTTGCGTAAACAAAGGGTTTGGGCAAACAAAATGGGATAGATCTTATGTCGTATGTGAAATCTAGACATGTTTCTTGTCAAATACCTGATTTACTCCGGTTGTACATATTTTAGCACTATTTTTATTTTCTTTTCTGTTTGGATGTGTATAGTCATTGATACGGTCGTCATGATTAATTTCATCGTATGTTTGTGCTGTCTCTGTGGTTTATATTATCAATTGTAGAAAGTTTGTTGTTGGATTGATAATTTGATGAAGTTGAAAATATAGTTGTTTGTTGTGTGTGCCTCGTGAATGTGAGTGTTGGATGCTGATATGCTAAACTGACCATATGTTTAGGTTGTTCTGAGCATCCTAGCTTGATATTCTTTTTCTGGAAGATTCTTAAAACACTGTTGTACTCCAAAATTGTTGCTTTCAATTCAAATATTGTGATTTCTAAAAAGCAGCTTCCTGAGAAAGATTACAAGAAGAATGCAAGAACAACATATTCTTCCTCTGACCTGGTTTAAATGTTTTACTTCTTACTGGCATGGTGCTTAAGGAGAGAAGAATAATTGGAGGGGTGAGAAAGTCGAGGACAAAACTTGCAGTGGGGACGAAGGAATGTCATCTTAGGGAGAACAACGTGTTTCTTCTCCTGTTTTTGGTGGAGTGAATGGGTATGATAACAATGTTGTCAATAACTTGTAATAAAGATTTAAAAAATGAACATAATACGAAATCCAACTTTCAAAAATTGTATTTAACGTTCGTCTCCAAATTCATGCCAATTCTAAATAATCTTCAATGTCGCAGTGTCATTGGAGGACCTACAGCGGTGCTATACTGGTTCAAAAGTTGAACTTCATATGATATTTTCGACTATGCCAATTTAATCACAATCCTTGTAAGGAGAGAAACTAATATTTTTGTTGAAAACCTTTGAAAAAGACTGAATATCAGGAGAAAAGCTACTATTATAACCAGGGCTTACTGGGGCAAAAGTGGCTGGTGCTAGCCCCTCTCAATGCAAAGATGACAAGGGTTAGGGTTTCTTGGGAGAAGGGAGGACAGACTTGTTTCTTGGGATTGCTTGAAGCAGTGGCATCTATTTTGAAAGGGAATATTTGGTTGAGTTGTGATTCTATAATGTGGACTTGTTGCCTGTCTTTGTGATAAACTTCAAACTACCTTATACTATTGGTTACTCTTAACTTGCAAATATCTCACTGTGCATTTGGTTGCAGAGATGATCCAGAATTAGATAGGATGATGAAAGAAAGAGTCAGGTGGGGTGATCCAATGGCACATCTGGTCAAGGTAATGAACCAATGTTTTGTGCTAGAAATTTCTTAAGTCTTTACATCTTATGAGACATGTCATTAACATCTTTTGAACAATTGCAGAAAAAGCAAGATGATCTAGTTCTTCCCAACTTGGGTGAAGATGAGAAGATGAAAGAGTCAGGCTTCATTGTCCCACAGGAGATCCCAAGTCACAGTTGGCTAAAAAGAGGTTTGGATTTTGAGCCTAATAGATATGGTATCAAACCTGGGAGACACTGGGATGGTGTGAACTGTAGTAATGGTAAGTCTAGTTACTGCACTCCCAAGCTATTTATTTCATACATTAGATTAGATGAACACTTTACAATGATAATGCACTACTCATTATAGTCCAAGACTCACAGCCCCCTCCCCTCACACAGGGGTGGATTCATTCTTATTATATGCTGTCAATCTATCTCTTAGGTTTAATTTGGACATAGCATATCTTAATTAAAACACTATCTACTGTGGGTAAAGTCGTTTAATTGCTTTAGAAGTTGCGCTGGGTGGTATTGTTATTTGTGTTATTTTGTCAGTTTAAGAAGATTTGAGTTTTGAAATGCATATCTACATTGTATCTCATGATAAATACTATTTTTACTAGTGCGGGGTGTTGGTATTCTCATTGTTTTGCATTTGTTTCACTTTGTTATGTAGGATATGAGAAGCAGTTGTTTAAGAGGATGAACGAGAAGCGGGCTACTGAGAGAGAAGCCGACCTTTGGTCCGTCTCAGATATGTGAAGATGGCTACTGATCAAGACGAACCCAAGCTAGTAAAGCTTCAGGTACTGGAGCTACAGAAAGAGGGGATCACATTTTTCTACATTGGTATGTTCGGTAAAGTTAACTGTTTTAGTAGTGGTTAACTGTTGAACGAGTTGTAAGCTGTGTTTTACTAGCTGTTAGATACTTAGTGGTTAGCTATGAAACTAGTGTTTTAAATTATCAGTTTTCGGAGCAACTAGTTATTGAGGTAGCCGATTAATGTAAATGACCAAAAAGGACATGTATTCTGTTTTGCTTTTTAAATTTTCTTTTTGATTTTTTTTATCCTTGTACTAGTCAATTTAAATTATCCAATAGATATTTTCTATCAATAATTGATTTAGTATATTTTTATGATAATTGTATAATAAGTTTTGGTATAATTTTTTCAATGTCACATATATTTGAAGAATCTAAATGGATATGATGGTTCTTTTTATTTCAAAATCAAACTAATTAATTTTTGTAAGGACATTAGGCGTATAGTAATCACTAGCTTCATATCCTATAAAAAAATTGCTAAAGTAATAAATAAAAAAAGGACGGTCACATACTACTATTAATAACATGCTTATTACAAATCAACATCGTAAAATTGGAAACCACTTCATATTAATGATTGGTGAGAGTCCTATGCTTGATAGATTGAAAAAGGTAAAGGATTCCAATGTGTCAATGATCAATGGAAAAAGAAATTTTATATGAAGTGAAAGGCTTGTAATTTTTATAAAATAGTAAGGTCATATTCGGAATAAAAATAAAACGGGTGTGTTCGATACTCACTTTTGAGGTAGTGGCTAGCGTTTAAGAGGAAGTAAAACACTGCTTATTTAAGTTTTGAAACGTTAATCATCCTAATATTGTAAAACACCAGTGTAACCTCTAATATCTAACTTGAAGGCCTTGTTCGGCCGTAACGTTTAGTGTTTTGACTTGTCAAAATATTATTTGTTGTAATTTTAATTGTTCGATAAACAAGCGTTTAATATCAATAAATACTATCGTTAAAAGGTTGGGAGAGAACTTTATTGGTTCAATTGGACAATATTTTATCATTCCGCATTTTCAATATATAGTTTTGAACCATTTCCCCATAGTAAGAAAAGTTTCTTGGGTGATACACGAGGGTAATTCCTATTTGATTTCAAAGGAGGGTTGCCACGAAGATCATAATCCTCATTATAAATGCTTTGATTAATTAGAGCTAGCACCAGCAAAAAATCGGGTTCGGACAATTCGGACATTCGGACAAAAACACCATACCCATACCCTGTCTGAATTGTAAATTCGGACGCATCGACCAGACCCGAACCCGAACCTGAATGTCCGATGTCCGAACCTGAATGTCCGAATGTCCGAATTTTTTATATGAACTTTTGAAAATTGAATTGAAATTATGTATGTGACCGAACCCGAACCCGAATTTCTGATGTCCGAATATTTTATTGAAAATTTTGTAAATTTTGGATTAAATTATACGTAAACTCGAATGACCGAATGTCCAAACCCGGTTGTCCGAACCCGAATAAGTTACAAAATTCAGACAACCCGAACCCGAATTGCCAAACTCGAACCCGACCCGAATTTTAATTCGGACATGATTGATTGCCCGAATTTAAAATTCGGACAAAAAATTTGTGATTGGACCCGAGTCTTTTCGGGTTGGACAAATTCGGAGTATCCGGTGGGACGGATTTTTGCCAGCGCTAATTAGAGCTTAAAAACTTGTCTTTATTTATTTGTTAAAATGTCTAAAATAAATATTAATGGGAATAGCAAAGTCAAGGTAGAAGCTCACGAACAAGTCGACTACAACAAACTTTCCAGTACAAAACTGAATTTTTATCTCCTTCCAATATCAAACTCGGAATAGATAGATGGTAGGTGGAATTTTAGTTACTTGGACCAAACTCTCTACAGGAAAATAAAAAAGAGTATTAGTTTGCCAATTTTGTCCTTATTAATTGCTTTGTTTCTTTTTTTAAATTAATTTTCTTCATTTCCAATGAAATATATAGTTAACTTAGTCTTAATTTAAAATTTGTCATAAATTTCGTGTTTTTTGGAAAGGAGTAAAATATTACATTGAATAATATTTCCTTAAACGGATATATTGTTGACTTGTAAATTCTAACCCTTGCTAATAGGGCTGGCCAATTGGTAGGGTACCATTGGGCCAGCAGGGCTGAACCGAAAAAAAGGGTCAAAGCCTAAGTTTAGTAATAAAAGGGTCGGGCTGATTTAAGGTCATGTGAAGATGGGCCATTAAAGGGTCGACCACGGACCATTAATGGGTCAAAGTAAAAGGGTCATCTCATAATATTCACAAATTCCATTATTAATTCTAATTTTATTATTATCCTAATTTGTTAAGGTGGGAAAAAAGGGGTATCTTTTCAATCCACTTTCTCTTTCCATTCTTTTTTTAAAAAAAATAATTTTATTACTTTTAATAACTTATTTATTTGTAGATAAATTAAAAATCAATTTACATGTATTTTTAATTTGTATAGTAAATGTTATGAGAAATTAAAGCTCTGTATTCATTCTTTGATTGGGTTTGCTCAAAATCTCAGCACTGTCAACTTGAGATTTTTTTATGATGTTCCAAAATATTTTACTTCAAAAATAAATAATGAAATTTGATTAAGGATGATTTTTTTCTTTTTAAGATTAATTATTCTATATTTTTTTCCATTGCTAGCAGTGAAAAAAGAGAACATAACCTTCTGTTTTTTGTATTTTTGGTTAACCAAGTGGGAATTTTTTTACAGTGAAAAATAGAAAAAATAAAGGGGTTTTTTTCTCTCAAAGAAATGACGCTAATTAGGGTTGGGCTGCCCACTTACTTAACGGGCTAGGCAATACTTTTTAATAAATGGGTCGGGTCGGGTCATGGGTCAAATGACCTTGACCACCCAGGACCCACCCAATACATGCTTGTAGAGAATATGTGACGCTCAAATTAAAGAAAAGTCTAAAGAGAGTTCGATTTATATATGCGACTTATTTATTAAATAACTCGAATTGAAAATTGATCATAAATTTTATGTAGTGCTAGTTTGTCCAAAACTTGGTATGAAAAGTATGTATCTTACATATGTATTTTAATGGGTTTTATTGAGCTAATATGTTACTTAGAATGTTGAAATAAACCTTTCATAAACATTCCACGAGAACAAGATAGATAGAAGATAAGAAGATAGAGTTTGGGAGCCACAGCCACTCACCCCGGGTACCCCCACAGGCTGTGGGGTAGGCTGTGGTGGCCAGCAGCGATTTATTTAACCCAAAATACCCACCGCGGGTGCTCCCACAGGCCGTGGGTTAGGCCGTAGTGGCCACCAGAAGTCCTCGCTTACCATGGGAAGGCCCTTGATGACCTCTAGAGCCAACCATTGACCTTCACGGGCTGCGGGAAGGTCTGTGGAGCCTCCAAAGCAATTTTGGACCCGCACAACCTATGAGCTTCGTCCCGTGATACTTGTAAATCTTGTATGTTATGCCAGAAACGAGTCTAAGACCTTAAAGTATGACTTTGGGTTCCGTGAAAAGTTTTTTACTGAGAAACAAGAGTTTAATATCATGTAGAGTTGCAAACTACGACATATGCTTTTTCCAGGCAATTACCAATTTGTGTTAGTTATGTCTTTAATGGAATTTGCCATGGGTTGAAAACTAGGAACTCGTTGCGCTTACAAGTTGTTTCAAGTACGAGATGTTCTACTACTCGCTTTATGCTACCAAACCAAGCATTAATGTCAATTCATGTTTAGCTCGACCCATGGGTCGGTCATAGGCGGGTCGGGATCACCCGTCCCATGACCCGGCCCAACCCATTTATTTTTTCCCTGGCCAGCCCAACCCGTTATAGTAATGGGCCGGCCCTGACCCGCCCATTGCCCAGCCCTACTTGCTAACATTAGATTTCCCGTTTGACTTTTGGTCTCCATTATATTCAGCTGCTCGTTATAGAAATAGAAGCCAAGCTTTCATGTCTCCCGCCAAACAAACCAGATGGAATTGGAGCACGGTAAAATGACCGTTGCGCGAAACGTCTTGAAACTGGGAGCCTCTTTCAGCTCTTCTTCTCTCCAGAAACTTGTCAAATCCCAGAAAATTCTCTCTAAATTCCCACCTAGACTCTGGTCTGATCTCGGATTCCGATCCTCTGTTATCGAATTTGATGGGGGAGAGCTCATATTGAAGCCGTCCCACCCTCTTCTTCAAAAACTAGACTTATGCTCTAATCTCGCTCAGTTCAACCAAATCCAAGCTCAACTCATCGTCTTAGGCCTCTTTCAATATCCCCTAGCCGCGGGCCGCGCCATAAAGAAGCTTTCTTCTCTTCCTCACGCGTTGAACCTCGCCGTCTCGGTCTTTGAAAAGCTCGAAGAACCGGACGCTTTTATGTGCAATACTATTATGAGGAGATATGTGGATGAGGGTAACCCAGAAACTGCTCTGGTTTTCTATCATCACCATTTTATTGCTAGATGCGTTGTGCCTAATCATTACACTTTTCCTTTGTTAATTAAGGCTTGTGTTGATCTTGGGTCGGTTTTTGATGGGGAAAAGGTTCATGCCCGGGCTTTAGTATCTGGGTTTGGATCAGATTTATTTGTTAAGAATTCATTAATACGTTTGTACTCGGTCTATAGCAGAATTTGGGATGCAGAGAAGGTGTTTGATGAAAGTTCTGAATCGGATTTGGTAACGTGGAATATGATGATTGATGGCTATATAAAGAATGGGCAAGTGGGTCTTGCACGCCATCTGTTTGATGAAATGTATGAGAGAGATGTGTTTACTTGGAATTCTATGCTTGCTGGCTATGTTGGGGTTGGGGATATGGTGACCACAGTGGAGTTATTCAGTGCAATGCCTCATAGAGATTTAGTTTCTTGGAATTGTTTGATTGATGGCTGTGCCAGGGTTGGAGATGTCTTGGCTGCTCGTAGGTGTTTTGATCGCATGCCTTGCCGTAATGTAGTTGCCTGGAATACCATGTTGGCTCTTTATGTGCGATGTAAAGACTATGACAAGTGTGTGAATTTGTTTGATAGAATGATACAAGAGGGAGAGACTTGGCCCAATGAGGCTACGCTTGTCAGTGTCCTAACTGCATGTGGTTATTTGGGTAGGCTAGATCAAGGTAAGTGGGTCCATCATTATATAGAAGGAAATAGGGCCATTAAACCTGATGTGTTGCTTCATACAGCTCTTTTGACTATGTATATAAAGTGTGGGGATATGGATATGGCTAAAAATGTCTTCGATAATATGCATGTGAAGAATGTTGTGTCGTGGAACTCTATGATTATGGGATATGGTACACATGGTCTAGGAGAGAAAGCCCTTGAAATGTTTCTGGAGATGGAAAAAGTGGGCAAACACCTAATGATGCTACTTTTATATGCGTCTTAGCTGCATGTGCTCATGGAGGATTGGTTTTGGAAGGTTGGTGGTATTTTGATGTAATGCGTAGAGTTTACAAGATTGAACCAAAGGTTGAGCACTATGGTTGCATGGTGGATCTCCTTGGGAGGGCTGGCTTGTTGAAAGACACTGAAGAGCTGTTGAAGAAGATGCCTATCGAGGGAGGATCTGCTTTATGGGGAGCACTGCTGTCTGCTTGCCATACCTATTCAAATTCACAGCTTGGGGAGTTTGTTGCAAAGTGGTTGATTGAACAAGAACCAGAAGATATTGGGGCTTATTTGTTACTATCAAACATTTATGCTGCCGAAGGTCGATGGCAAGATGTAGACAAAGTGAGACGGCTTATTATGGAGAAGGGCCTGTACAAAGTAGAAGGGTCCAGTACAACCTGCTTGGGGGACAATGAGCCTGGAAACTCTTGACAAGATAATTCATTCCATAAAAACAACATGATTTACACGATGATGAGACAAATCGGTACTCAAGTAAAGCAGTCGGTAGATGACACTGGTACGTGAGATGAAGAGGGGAGAAACCATGGCATAAAAGGTGCTCCAACAACTCTTCTAATATCAGGAAGAGTGAATCGGTCGTCATTGGTATGTTCATGGGAACTCAATCATAGGAAAATTTTTGGCATGAAGATCTAAACTGGTCACATATAGTCCAAGATTGGCCAAGGTGGAACTTCAGGCTAATTTTATGGTATGATAATTATAGTTAAAACCATCACATGTAATTCAAAATGATGTACAAGTAGAGTTTAGGAGTTAAATTGTTCACTCTATCCAATAATCTATTCTAATTTTCTTTATTCTTTAACCGACAGGATCTTCAGATTGAATTATTCTGGAATAACATATTTTATCCTTCTTGTATTATTCGGTTCTCTGATTTTTAATCTTAATTGTGCAACGTGAAATGGTTATGAGACGGACTAGTAATGGTCTTCAGTGAACAGATTATTGGATAGAGTGAACAATTTAACCTTAGTTGAAGACTCTTCACACCCTTGGACCTTGGTTCAGATGCTGACTTACTGCTGCCTTGTGACTTGGGTTAGAGCTTCTTGTACATATCTGATTTCTTATTTTTGAGAACTCAGACTAACTATTCAAAACTGCCTGCAATTATGCTGGACCTTCGTGTACCTCTATTCTGAATTCTAACTGTGTTGGTCTAAAAATACCGTGTTCGATATAATTATTCAGGAATTCTATCTTTTAAACTTCCATTTTATTTATCCTCAAATATCATAATTGAATCAAACACTAGCATGAAATATATGAAAATACAACATTGAACAAAATAATAGATTTTATTTTTATTGCTATAATGGTTATGAAGTATGTGCTTGTGCTTAGTTCACTTGTACTCCAGAGTCATAGATAGCTCCTGGTTTCCAGTCCTGGGGAATGTCGTTAACTGGAACAACCCACGTATCATCAGCTTCATCACCATCACTGAACAGCATTCTAATAGACAATGGTCCACTTGGAGGGGAGAACTTGTCCAAACTGCTCCATGGTCTCGCTGCAGTAACTTACAGGTAAAGCTTTGTGTCTGCATAAATCAAAATTCTCTATTAATATTTTTATTTCTCAGTTTCTTCTTTTATTATTTGTAATTGTATTATCTCGGAGAAGTATATGCTTCTTACTTCATCGGAAAACATGAGAAGCTAAAAGCTATAAATATGATTTTGTTCATTAATTGAATTAGTAGTTGGAAAGTGTGGAAATGATACCTCACATAGCTGCACCGCAGTGATGTCCTTTTGCCCTTGTTGGTCATAGATAGCAAAAGCGAGGTAACTTGGGTAGCTGCTGCTCTCGTCAATCTTGAACGTTATGTTTTTGCCTGGATAGCTGCATGAAACCCTGTTTTGGAGGAGTGAAGGAGAAGAGAGACAGAGATCAGTAACTTCCAGTAACTAAGATAACAGGCTATCTCCCTGGGATGATAGAATTTTTGTATCGTATTGCAGAGTTGGATTTCCAATAAGATTGTCCTTTGTCGAGAAAGTGCTAGTATCATCAATGAGCTTATCTTGGTTCAATTTGATTTGGGCTAGAGCTTGCGTAGGTTCAGGCAAAAATAAGGTTTCACTGGCCAGGTTCAGTTAGGATAACCAATAACGGGATAAAATCAGTTTTTCTAGGTTTAATAAGATCTGAGAATAAGTTCATTAATGACTAACCGTCTATACTCAATGTCAACAACACCGAGTGACAACAAAGATGCACCTGCATCAGTTGTTTGAGCCATCTTACTAAAAGCATGCTTGCTGAGAATGAAATCAGTGTTATCACCAGAGCCCGAATCTGTTATGACCACTGTCACGCCATTGTCAGAGCAGTAATTGCTGTTGGTGCATCTCACCTAGAGTAGTCAACATACAAGGCACAGGCACAGTTCATAATATGAGATTATAAAGCACAGTTTCGTTGTACATCAGCAATACAGCTTTCCTTTTCTCATATTTGCTTTTTATGTTTGATTACCTGATAGCAAGCACCACAACCTATTCCACTCTGGTAGAGATTTGACGCAGCTGATACATCTCCACCGTTAACTGTAGCTCCAAATGACCCAAATCCACAAGCTCCATCTACATTACAAGTACAACAATGCAGTCGTGTCATTTTTAGTACTTAGATGAAACAGCATATGAATCTGTCACTCTTAAGGCAATCTTGCTTATTCTTCTACTTTAAATGGCCATAATGTCATCAGAAGCTACTTAGAGGAGCTTTTATGAAGTGTGTATTATGATGCTCAGTTAAAAAGATTTCTTTTCCCCAGAAGTGTTAGCTACTGTGCTTGCTAAGTACTTACGACTCATTTTCATTAGACTAAGCTCAAGTATCTATCTAAATATTTCAACCCATTTTGAAACTAACCCTGCCTGAGCAACTTTCAGGTTTATGTTATGGAGAAGGAAATGTTATCCCTTGGTAAGTCAAAGCCATGCAGACTATGTTAGAATGAAGAAAAAACAAAGAAGTATTATAATGATTTGCACCCCAGCCATACTGACCAGGGTAGCTAACTAATACTACTCTTCAATAGAGGAAGATACATACTGTCTGTTCCTTGTTCATCAGAGTTCGAGTAATACGAAGCACGTGATTGAATGAAGCAGTCGCTACAGTTTTGAGCATTGGCTATACTTCCCATGAGAAGCAAGCATGTTGAAAGGTAAATGAAACACCAGAATGAGAACGCCATACTAAGTAAGCAAGTGTAGAGGAGAATGATGAAAGTAAGATGAGGAGGAGAAATGTCAGTTGTGCATGAAAATTAGAGGTTGGATATTGCTGTATTTATAGTGAGCTAACCTTAAGGTGTCTTCCTTTCGAGTTCAGAAAACCTATTTGACTTTTGACATTCTGATTAGAAATACAAAAGTTCAATTTTGTTTTGAAGGATAAAAATGTTAAAATATCAGTTTTTTAATCTGTTAAAATCTCTGTTTGCAGCATCCTTATTGGACTTTCAATTCTTCCTATTTCTGATGGCTTCAACAATACATTTTTTGATTCTCCAGCCTGCCTCCTTTCACATATTATTAGCACCTTTTCTTGATTCAAAGTTAGTGCTTTTTTCTCCAATACTTCTTAACTGTAACATCATCCAGTGCTGCAAACATGTTGAGGTAGTTGGATCACTTTCCGAGGATCGGAATTTGATCATTCTGCGGTTCATACCAGTGTAGAAGAGAAATTATACCAACCCCTACCTAGTGGATTTGAATGAGACATTTTTAGAATGTGCACAGAGCACTGTTTATCATAAAATGGAAAAGTATATATTGATTATTGACATCTCAGTTAGGCACTTCTGCACTAGTGCTTCTACTTGTCTTGTAACTTCCTGGAATCTTCTTTCCCTATTAGGAAGCTGTATTGATAAATTAGTGGCAAACTAAAGCAATGACGATATTTATTTGTTTATTTAATTATTTAGTTGTGTCTTTTTTGGAGAGATCTGAGGTCGAACAAGAATTAGTATCTCTATAAATAAAGATTTTTACAGAGCCAAAACTGGCAAACTGCTTATATATAAATCTCCCCAAACCGCATGTAAACGGAACCCACAGTGGTATGAAATGGTTGTTGTTTTTTTGTTGTTGTAATGTATGAAGTCGAACAACTTCATGAAGGCAAGGAGACACATGGGTGAAAGGCAGGTGAAATAGAAACCTTTTTTCTTTTCATTTGAGGAGTCGAGGTGGTGTTCTTATGCATGCCTCTAGTAAGATTTAAATCCTTGTCACTAAAAAATTTGGTTGTCCATCTAGGCCATTCTTGTTATATCTAAGTTGTTTCAGCTTTCAAAATTTGCTCAAGGAGAAGTATCACAAATCATGAAGGAAAAGCTTATTACATTCACTTTCTACTAAATTGAAATAATATCGTAAAATACGTTTTCCTAACAGGTTTAAATCATAAAAGAATAAAGCAAAATACCTTAATTAAGTTCTGCTAGTTATTTTGTTTTGAAACATTAGACAATATGTTCAAATTTAGACTTTGTTACAAAATCAACTATATATATATATATTATTTTGTTTTGAAACATTAGACAATATGTTCAAATTTAGACTTTGTTACAAAATCAACTATATATATATATATATATATATATATATATATATATATATATATATAGGGAGGATTTAAGTGAGCCCTCCCCTGAGGTGAGCTCACGTTTTAGGTTAACACTTTTAATCCTGGACCATTCAATGTTGATCCAATGCTTTGAGATTAAAAAGAAAATTATTTTTTGGCTAGGGGGTAGAGGAATATCTCTACACTTGCTCACTTCGTTATTCTCGCTCATCCACGTCTCGCTCTCTCGCCTCTCTGTGGTTCTCGCCTTGTCCAGTGGCCGGCCTCACCAGCCATGCCGCCGGGCTCTGTCTCCGCCACCAGGCTCTCTCTCCGCCGTCTTTTATTCTTCCAGCCCTCCCCACATTGCTCTTTCGCTCTTCTTCTCTTCTAGCTCTCTCGCTTCTCGCTACCCTCACTGTGGTTCTCGCCGGAATCTCTCTCTTGCCGCTCTATCTCTCTGCCGTCGGGTTCTCTCCCGGTTGTTCTCAGTCACCGACGGCATCCTACCCCTTCCCTATGGCTGCATCATCTCTGCTTCCTACTCTATTAAGCTTCAAACCCTAGGTATGGTAATTCTATTTCCAAAGATGTGAACTTGTGTTAGGAGATACATCTGTGTGCTTCATTATGGCGATTATATCTCATCACTAAAGCTATTTCTAAGTTGCTTCTGTTAAATTTTGCAGTGGCTTTCAAGTCTAGGGAGGACCATTGAAAACTACTTCAATTGGAGGAAGCTCAAAAAGATGGGCTTGCACCAACTGAAGTAGATGAAGATCTCTGTTTATCGATCCCCTCTCTGTCTCTAACCACACCAAATTGTTTCTCTTTTCTGGGTATGCGTTTATTACTCATCTTGTTTCTCTTTTGTCTTCATGTTGTGGATTAGAATGATTTTAATTTTTTCTGAATATGGGGCTTGTGGATGTTGGGTATTTTTGGATTAGAATGGTTATAGTTATTCCTTAGAATGAAAATGCAACATAAATTTGTGAATTTTAGGCAAGATGAATGAATTTTGTTTTGTATTCATTGTTTGGATTTAAGTTTCTGAATGATTTCAGTTTGCACTAAATTGTGTTTGCCTGAAACTGTTGGTTGGCATTAATGAACTCCTTATGAAACTGTTGGTTGTGGTGGAATTTGGCAAACCGCATAAGTATTACAACTGTATAAGTGTAATTATCATTTGGCAAATATGAGTAATGATAATCTATTGAGTTTAGAATTTGGCAAACCAAGAGTTATGATGCATAAGTTGGCTTTGCACATTAGTCTCTGTTCTCCTTTCTATATGGATGATTCAATTTCTTCACATATTACAACCTATTAGCTCAAATGGGAGAGCGTTTGTGTCTCACAAAAGGTGTAGGTTCGATTCCTACATAGGCAATGTTCGATCCCTCTTATTGTTGCATTTGTCTGACTATGGTTTATGACCAATAGCTTTGCTAACCCAAAATCAAAAATACGAGTAGAGATGGTCATCTGTAATTATGCTATCTGACTTTATGACAATGCGTATAACTTATGCCTATCTAGCAGTAATATCATGGGAAGATATACTAATGCAAAACAATTTAAGGAAAATCGTAGCACTTTCTGATCCTTCCCATTCGTGAGCATCAATTCAGCTCAAGATCATATTCTCGTCATCACGAATTTCAATGCTTGGTGATGTATCTCTCAGGGAGTTTAGGCCAGTGATAACCAATGAAGGATTATAGGGTGGTGGATTGAGATAATAGCTACAAATGAAAAAAAGAACAAATACTTCGATGTGTACTTCGGTGTACCTGAACTTATTTTGTGAAGTCAAACGTATGTTGCTAAATACTAATTGAAAGCTTGTTTCATGGAACAAGTAATATTTTTCCAGCATGCTGGCTACTCTTCATAAGCTTGTGGGTTTCAACCGGCTCCGACAAAGTACTTGTGGACAATGGGCTTCACCATGTCCTCTCCGATTGCAGGCCACACATTCTTCTCCACCTCCTTCACTATGACCACTTTATTCTCAGGGAACCACCAGTTGCACATCAGTAAAATGACGAGACTAACTTACAAACAATGGCATTTTCTAGTGAACACCCTTTTATGAGCCCCGTATCTTGCATTTTCTCAACCTGCATGAGATTTTAATAGATAAGTTCAGGACTTGAATAAAAAAGGGGGAGGGGGATATGGCTATGATAGTCAGAAAACCTGAGCTAGGAACCCAGGCCCTAAAAACAATATGTGGGTAGACTACTCATGAGGACAAAAACCTTGTATGTTTATTTGGATTTGTATGCATATGGGAATCATGTCTTCCTTCAACTTTTACGCACATGTCTCACTAGCAACGGCACTTGTTCTATCCTAGACTGAACTTGCTAGCAAGTGCACTTGTTCAATCAATTAGAGGAAATATCCATCAAAAGATGTGTAAAATATAACTAAAAACTACCTCAAATATTACATACCAATAAATGGAAAAAATGTCTCAAAAATAAAAAATTCTGCTGAAAATTAGGAACTCATTATGCTAAAATTGGAACTCTTTCTTTTACTACTCTTTCCTCTATGGTATAACCTTCTAACTTCGTTTTTAAACGTGTCCGTAGCCCTGGCTGCTCAAAAATAAACTTTCTTCGGATCTGTTACGCGCATGTCTTGCTAGCAACGACACTTGTTCTATCCTAGACTGAACTTGTTCAGTCAACTTTTATGCATGTTTCTAGTTTTGTTTTCGGCCTATGTGGGATTTGAACCCACATCTTTGTGTAATAACACAAATGCTCTACCAATTGAGCTAATAAGCGTTCAATGTTTCATAGACATAGACACCGAATGGTGTATGCTCATTTATGAATAGTTGTGCCATCAATATTACGGAACCGTAGGTGACAACTACACAAAACAACTTATGGCTCTCGGTTTGATGTTCAGAAGCGGGCTGGACACAAGAAGCCAACACCGAAGAGGGGCGAAAGCAAGACGGTTGCAACAACCATTTTGACTCGTGTGTTAAATGTAAAAGCAAGTAGTTCCATAGTTGGAACTCTCCTGTCCCAAATTTGCACCTGTTTGTGATGGTTGGAGCTATTTTATTTGGGGCTTTCCTCCATTTTTTCAGGGACTTTCAAAGATTTGTATTATATGAGAGCGGAGTTGTAGTTTAAAGTTGCAAGGGGGAGGAAAGTATGCAACTCTAATTGGTAACCCCAATTTCTAATGGTCTGAATTATTGGATACAACTCAAAATCTCTTAAACAACTTATGTAGGATTTTAACCTACATCTTTGCGCAAATCGCACAATGCTCTGCCAATTTCACAATTGACCTCAAAATCTGACCATTGATTTTCAACTTCAAGTATGATTCAAGGAATAATTACCTTATTCAATGACAATTGCCCTCAAAATTTCAAGCATGACCTCAAAATTTCACAACCGATCTCAAAATCTAACCATTCGTACTATGTTCAGGAACATTTTTTAAGAATAATTATTCAACTTCAAGCGGGATTCCCAACGGCTGTGCTTAGAGCGGATACACATTGCTCCAAGCTATCCGATTTCTTTGATACAATCTAGTCACTAATGCCCAACACTAACAAGCATAATTCAGTCCTTAACAGTTTCAACTTTTCGCCACAACTCCTATCAAATTTTCAACACAATTAAGTCACTAATTCCCAACATCCGCAACCACAATTCAGTCATTAACAATTTCAACTTTTCACCACAATTTAGTGCAACTCAAATCAATCACCAAACTCAAATCAAAAATCGAAGACAAAACTGAATTCTTTGAGCATGTATTGCCTATCACAATTTCAGCAAGCATTCCGCTTCCGGACAAAGAGAGACACAATTTCAAGCAATTTCAGCCAAACAAACCCAAACTAGCACAATTTTAGTAAGAATTTTGAAGCATATTCGATCGAGAGAGCATGAATTATACAAAACCAAACTAATTGTCCCAAATTAGCGCAAACAAACCCATCAAACGAAAATAACAAATTAAGCATGAATTATATAAAATCGTATATCCGACTTTTGGGGAGTGGGAAGAAAGAGAGAACGAACCCGACTAAATGTGAATTTCGCCGGCAGCTGGGTGCTTGGACTGGGATTACGACCGGGAGAGAGGGAGAGTCCGGCGAGAGCCACGAAGGGATGCGAGAGAGAAGAGAGGCAGACGACGGCGACAGCACACGCCGACGTGTTCCGGCGAGTCGAGAGGCAGAGGGAGAGGGAATGTTATGGAGCCGTGTGCGAGAGCGAGAGAGAAGAACGAGAGGAACCAGAAAGCAGCACGGATTCAGGCGAGAGAGATACCGACGAGAGCGATTCAGTGCAAGAAGAAGGAAGGCACCACAGAGAGGATAGGGAGATAAGAGAGGATAGGGTAGCGAGAGAAACGAAGCGGCTGGAGGTAGACGCCGGCGGGAGGAAATCTGCAGACGAGAGAGAGAGCGAGAGCTAGAGAGAGAGAGCTTGGGAGGGCTGGAAAGAGGATGGAAAATAACGATGATTTTCCGGTCCTCCCCTCTCCCGAAAAAAAATAATTTTTTTAAATTAAAATTTTCTCTTTTAATCTCAGCTATTGAATCAAAATTTAACGGTTGAGATTAAAAGTCGTTCATCTAAAGTTGGGGCTTACTTAAAGGGGAGTTCAATTGAACCCTTCCATATATATATATATATATATATATATATATATATAAAATTTTATTTTTATTTATTATATTAAATTATTCGAATTCGGAATGAAAATTTTGCATTATTCGAACATATATACATTTCGTGATACAAACGTAAATTTGCACGAATTACCCATTATTATTTGCGATTATCAAATTTGTTCGCATTTTTATTTCGATTTCAAGTTTTTGCGTGGCCCACTGCTCTAAAACAATATTAATACGATAAAATACAAATTTAAAGTAATTAAATATGATTACTGGGTGTTACAGAGAGGGAGGGGCTCGCGTAGGGGAGAGAGAGAGAGAGAGAGAGACTGGACAACAAGGCTGGGGAGGCAAGGTGGAGAAAAACAAATAGAAAAGTAAGGTTGTCTGCTTGCTGGGTAGGTCGGGTGGGATTAGCGATGGGAGATGGAAGGCGACGAGAGGTTGGGAGGCGAGAAGGACCGAGCAGCAGCAATTGACAGAATATTGAGGGAGGAGATAGAAAATAAAATTCACCTGTGGAAAATTGCCTGCAACGCTGGGGAGAGAGCACCAGCAAGTAGGAGGGCAAGGGATCGACTAGCACTATGTGAGAGAGAGAGAGAGAGAGAGAGAGAGAGACTAGACAACAAGAGGCTGGGGAGGCAAGGTGGAGAGTGGCAGATAAAAAAGTAAGGTCGTCTGCTTGCTGGGTAGGTCGGGTGGGGATTAGCGATGGGAGATGGAAGGCGATGAGAGGTTGGGAGGCGAGAAGGAGCGAGCAGTAGTAATTGACAGAATAATAAGGGAGGAGATAGAAAATAAAATTCACCGGTGGAAAATTTCCTGCAACGCTAGGGAAATAGCAACAACGACGAGGAGGGCAAGGGATAGACTGGCACGACGAGAAAGAGAGAGAGAGAGAGAGAGAGAGAGAGAGAGAGAGAGAGAGAGAGACTCACCGGAGAGACAAACTGGACAACAAGAGGCTGGGGAGGCGAGGTGAAGAGCAGCTGATAGAAAACTAAGGTCGTTTGCTTGGTGGGAAGGTCGGGTGGGATTAGCAATGGGAGAGGAAAGGCGACGAGAAGGAGCGAGCAACAGCAATTGACAGAATAAGAAGGGAGAAGATAGAAAATACTATCATTTCTAATCAATTGAACAGCTGAAATTACGTGGGCCTCATATTTGCAAACTAAAAACTGTAATGTATGAAAATATTATGAATGGTTCCAAGTACCCGCGTTTCTAGATTCTAGGTTGAATCTGTCTAAATGATTTCAAGTTGCGGTTTCGAGTTTGATTTTGGAACCGGAAACAGAGCCTTTTGACGAGTTCTTAAATTTTAGGAACCTTATCCGAACCATTTGACCGATTCCGGTTCGAAACTTTATTCGTTTAACCAGGTTCGAGTCCGGTTCTAGAGTACCCATCAACCGTGCTCACCCTTACATTTACGTGGTACTAACATTGTCACAATACAGATGCGCAAGATCTCATAGTAAAATACCAAGATCCATCAACAACTTACGAATCCAAATTATTTCGGTAACGGTGAAGCGAATAGCTCGATACTCAGCTTCTGTGGATGATTTGGACACATTGGAGTACTTTTGGAATGCCAAGAGATAAGATTGGGGCCAAAGTACACAGTGGATTACTTTTGATGAAAACAAGAAGACCTATGAGAAAAACTCTAATTTTGCAAATCAAAATTCGAATTCTCAGATCAGAGCTCGTTCTCGATCAGAACAGAACCCATGAAAAAGAAAGCTCACGGTTTAGAGGGATGAAATACCAAGAAAACCCAGTCAAATTGAGGCATATATGAACTTACTTTCAGAAATTTCGTTGCAAAAACGAAACATTTGAAGCTGAGTGAGAAACGACTACGAGAAGGTGAGATAGGTTAGGGCTAAAGAGATTGTTTTAATTTGAGTTTAGTATACCATTCCCTTCCTTTAGCAATTTGTGGTTTAGATGATGCTGAATGATTTTTATATTAAATAATTTCAACAATTTCTTGATTTAATAGTTATTACAAACGGCATTAGCTTCACTGTGTGTGTGCGCCACTAAAATCATGTACATAGTTGTTCGAACATTTGCTTTAGGACAAGTCTCTCATTTTTAAGAATGATCTGAGTTAACTATATTTAGGAAACGTAACGTCGGTTAATCCCTCAATTTTTCAATATATCTCCTACAATATATATAGCTCAATGTCAAAAATTAAACAAAAAAGTAATAAAATGATAAAGAATCCACCTTATATTTATAGATGATATATCTCAAATATTGGGGTTTCAAATTTGATTCAAATGGTTACGAAGTTTTGTGTAGATTATAAAATCAAACCACACAAAGATAATGACCAACTACACTTATAGTTGGCGGAAGATGGGCAGATAACAAAGGATCACAAAATTAGAGGCACTTGGGAGGCAATAAAAGTGCATATATTTGCAATTTGGTGTCAACCTTCCTAAATAATAGGAAGTAAAATCATTTTTGTTCTCAGCAGGAGGAATTTTCCCAAGGGCTTTGTCTTTGGCACTGCTTCTTCTGCATATCAGGTATTCATTACATTTCTCCTTATGTTTCCTTTATATTTTTCAGTTATTACAATGTTTCCTTTATATATATACTTAAAAGTGAGTGATTTGCTGTAAGTTAGATATGTGGTACAATAATATTAGTTAATTTTTTAATTTATTTTTATTATTTTTAAAAAATATTTGAAACACCCATTCTTGTTATTTGACTAATGTTGGTTTTGATTGAAATAAGAGAATTAAATCGAAAGATACCTTTTTATATGTATGATTAAATTTTAACAACATATCTCAAATATAATTAGTGGGGGATTGTTATATATTTATTATTTGAAATAGGTCAAATTAAGAGAAATAAAGGTAGATAGATACACTTAAACTCGATGTTAGGTTCGGTATCTTAGAGCTACGAGCATAAAAGATTGACTAAATGACCATCATGGGTGGCTTCTTGGCCACCACGGGTGGTCTCTAGGGAAGCCATAGGTCGTGGCAAGGACCAGCAATAGATTGCCAGTGAATATCGGCAGCCACAGGCATCACCACAGGCAGTGGTGCAAACCGTGGCAGCATTTCTGGCCACCACGGTCTCCACCACAGCCATGATGCTGACTGTGGTGATGGGCAGCAAATGCTGCCTATTCTGGCTGATGATTTGCTTCGGTTCCTCTTATGCAAATGGACCAAGATAGCTTCCAAATGATAATTTTGTGCAAAGATGGTTATTAAAGTATCTATCTAATTGGTTAATTAATTAATTAAGATATATAAGAAATTTGCTTAGTGCGCAATACTCATTTATTCTCTCTTCTTTTCTCTCTGAAAATCGGTGGAGTTTTTTCCAATGAAAATCTAAAGTGTTTCTTTGAATTTGTTCTTTAAAGAATATATAAGAGTTATTGTATCTTGGGGGTATCTCTGACAAAATCGTGAGCAATATTTACGAAACCGGATAAATAATACCTTAAGTCTTACACTTTCTCTATCAACATTTAAGTGTTCTTCAATATATTTTTCAACACTCTACAAAGCTATATGAGCCATGGTTGGGAAGTAAATACAGTATAATGATTTTATATTATATATTTACTTTGATGATTTTTAAACTCAATTTAAACTTTGGTGATTTATTAGAACACTAGAGGAAAAATTAGTGACTTTTTAAATTTTTTTCTATAAATATTAGTAGCTGTTATTATCTTCACGTGCAATGGTAGAGCATGCATTTCACTGTTGTAGTTTGGTGATTAATTGAACCCCATAATAAAGATTAGTGATTTTTAAACTTAAATTAAACTTTAGTAATTTTTTAGAATATTGGAGTAAAGTTTAGTGACTTTTTAAAATTATTTTCCCACAAATGCGTATGGGTCTAATGGCCCAAATCTGAGTCCCCTTTTATTTCATTTTTAGAGAGTAAACCATGTGGATTAAGTTTTTTTTTTTTATGAGTGCTAATTTTTTTTAATACAAAAGAAAGAAGTTACAAGTTACAACCCTTGGCCTTGGGCCTTTATTTCTGTGTAAAAGAAAAGGGTTCAGCCCTTCATATTCTTTCTCCCTTGAGCATGATATAGAACTCTATGTTTAAAATCCTACACAAAACAGAATTAGTAAATTGTAAACATATACAACAACTACTACTGAACTCCTAGAAAGATACAACTATATCCTAATAAATTGCCAGGCTCCAGTGGTGGTAGAGAGGCTGCGTTTTCTATGTCCTCCACTGAACCCAAGTTCGCTTGAAAGAGGAGCAGCAAGAAGAGGACGAGAAGGTGACTGACTAGATTGACGAAGGAAAAAGGGATAGGAACGAAATTGTCAAACTAAGATCTCAGGTGAGTAGCTCAACTCTTTCATCTAAATCTAAAATGGATTAGGTGGTTCATGAATTTTGAAAACCCTAAACGATTAGGATTAATTCACTAATTAGGTGGTGAGTAACTGCTGTTTTGGGGGCTGTTTAAATCGTTTATAAGTGTAAGATAGCGTGGGAAGAGTTGTAAAAATATAGAGAAATCATGACCTAAATTCACTAATTTATGGTAATTATGAATGTTTGTTAAGTACATGGAAAAGAATCTGAATCCTGCTAAAATCCGATCAAAGTGAAAACCCCAAAAATCAAAGAATCAGATCTAGGGTTGCAAAAACACAAAAGAAAAACGGCGACCCAGATGAAGAAAAAGGGTAAAGAGACCTGGGATTTTGGGAATCAACGGAAGGAACCCCAAAACAAGACGTATATTAAACAAAATCCAAGTAATTTAAACCTTTTTGTAATTTTATTGTAACAATCATTATTTTTATTGTATTTTTGTCTTTGATTAATAACTAAATTTTTAGTTTTATTACTTTCCAAAAAAATTAGTTTTATTTAATTGAGGTTTACATGGCATAATTTTATAAACCCATAAGCAACAGCCTTGAAATATGCACATTTAATTTCACATTTACAAAACTATCCTTCTTTTTAATACCTTATTTATTAACCATCTTCAAACTTCAATAAATATATCTTCTCCCATCATCTATCAAAATCACCACCATAAAATTTTCACTTTTAGCTAATTTTAGAGTTTGGACTTTTTTATTTGAAAAATGTAGCGTAACATTTTTTGTCAACAATCTACACCTCGCAGCTTAGAGATATTACTCCTAGAAACAAAGTAGGTAAGTTAGTATTCATGATTTTTATTGGATTCAAATAAAATATTTTTAAACCTTTTCTCTAAAACTGAATTGGCCAAGTAAACACTAACTGATTTTTCAAATCTTATAATACATCGTTTAATTTGCAATGTTTCTATACTATTCAATTGATGGTAGGTTTTGCAAAATAAATTTCTTGCCAAACTTTGTATGTACTAATGGTGGAAAATATTACGTAGTTGTTTTGCTGCCACGCATATTGAGTACTGAATAGCTACTAGCAAAATGTATCTCCCTGAGGACCTAATGCTTCAGATACTCGTAAGATTGCCAGCCAAATCTCTCTCACGCTTGAGGAGCGTGTGCAAAACTTGGCTAGCAATCATTGATAGCCCTTCCTTTATGAGCCAATACCTTATGATAACATATGGTGCCCCCAGCAATGATCGTAATGTACACCTGATATGCCAAAATGGGGTCTTTGGGTCAACCAGTATGACCTTCCTCTTGTGCGATGAACTAATGATTGACGTAAAGGGTGCGCCCTGCATCAGCGATGTATATGAGGATACAAATAGATGGTTCTACCACGGTTTTTTGGGTCCAATCAATGGGATTTATTGCATCGTAACATCCCTCTCATATACACGCCGTTGCACTATGATGTTCTGGAATCCAGGTAACGGACAATTGCATGTTTTGCCACCAATCCCTCACCCAGTTTTGCCCCATGATCTTGAAGATATGTACAATGAACTGGGGCTTGATCCTTTGGATAGTTTCTACGGTGGCTTTGGGTTTGATCCTCTTGCTGAAGATTACAAATTCATGAGTATCTCAGAGTATGGTGACAAGTTTGCGGGCGAGAATCATGTTACTCGCTTCCATGTGTATAGCCTGGGATCAAATTCATGGCAACAGCTCGTTCCCTCTGAGATTGCATATCCTGATGTTATCAGTGTTTATGATGATGCCCATGGCCACGCAAGATTTGTGCCTGTGATGGGTCAGACACTTTCATATCCGTTCAACAACTCATGCCATTGGTTTTACGATACATTGGATGAAACATACATGCTCTCATTTGACTTTGCAAAGCATGTTTTTCATGTAATTAATCCCCCTAGAACAGTGCTTGGTAGTTGCCCCAGTATGTTTACAACTGTAGACGGTTGCCTTGGTGTAGTTAATTGGTTAAATGGGCAGGATCAAATATTTGATGTATGTGTGATGAAAGAATATGGTGTTGAAGAGTCTTGGATTAAAGCATACACGGTGATATTGGACTCACCAGCCACATTCCTTGGGATTGTTGAAGATGAATTTTTTGTGCAAGAAACAGATGGATGGGTGGTTTCCCACCGTCTGGGAGATGATCAGGCAGATGTCAATGAATATTGTCATGTCCCTTTCCAAAGGTTTGCGATTCTGCCATTTAAAGGATCCCTTGTCCCCATAATTCCTAACACGGAAACACAGTGATTAAGATACAATTATTCTCGTCCTTGTAAGTATATATTAGATAATATGTTTTGATCAAATAATTCATCTTCCAACACTGAGTTGCTTGATTTATTAATTTTTGTGAGTTTTTTTCAAAAAATATATTGCACTTTTGAGGCAATGTATCATCGTGGACAAAGAGGTAAGCTGGGGCTACTTTGTCGACACAAGTGTTCGTGATCTCTACTACACCTTTTCATCGACGGTTTCTCCCATTTTTTGTTGGCCTTTGTTTTCCCTATGTAGTTAGTTTTGAAGTTAAAACAAGATATTTGAAAGTATTCCGCAATAAAATATTTATCATTTTCAAATAGTATTTAGTTGGATGTCTAAAGTAAATTACACTAATTAAAAAGATTAGTGGTGAAGATTTATTTAACCTTAGTGTTTCTTTTGCGACACTTGGTTTTTTGGTTTGTTTCTTGTTTTGCTTTTATTTGTTTTTTTCTAAGATAAAGTCCAATGCCACGTACATTTATAGAGTGTTCATGTTGTATTCTATGCTTGAATGTTGAATCGAAAGTATACAAAGAAAGAAGATGGACAAAAAGGGTATGAAATCCCATGTTATTGTGTAATTTATAAAGCGGGATGTGAGCCGGCTTGGCCCATAAGCATTCAATTCAAACTCGAGCATAATTAAATTTTACAAAGTTAATTCTTAAAAACCAAAAGTATGTGTCTGTGCACAAACACATCTAATGTATTATTGATAAAATTTGCAAAGAAGATGCACTTGAAGAAATGCCCAGATGAGTGAAATGAACCATTCAATGAAACAAAGGCCAATAGGATAAATTGAGCTCTAGCAAAGCTAAGAAGTATCTAACTAATCGAGCCGAGCCTGAGTTCGAGCTTGAAGTGGAGCATTGACTAGCAAGAGAGGTGAGAATGGGATAGCAAAATGCCATGCTATCAGCCCAAAGCCAATTCCCATCGTTGATAGCAGCCCCAACAAAATGGAAACTCACGTGCTTCTCACTTGCCCCCTTCTTCTCAGACTTAACTGGGCTTGGGCCCAAGGCTTTGCACCAATATCACAATCATTAATCTCATCCACATCTCTGATGCAGCCATTGACCACCACCCCGGCCGAGCCCTTATCGTGGGCCAACAAGGCCAGGTTTCCGCTCCTTTTTACTTCAATCTGATTTCCCATAGAAAAAAAGAAAAGAAAAAAGAGATGCACCCAATTTGAAGTTTACACACGGTACGGACACTCTAATATGAAGATCATTTGAGCAGAATAAAATTAATCTCCAGCAATGCAATGAATATGGCTGGTGTGTCAAATAAGTTGTTACAAATAATTAGCGATCAGAAACACTTTTATAAATATTAATTTAAACAGAATAAATCACGTGGATTAAATTATATTTTTTAATACAAAAGAAAGGAGTTACAAGTTACAACCCTTGGCCATGGGGCTTTTATTTTCTGTGTAAAAGAAAAGGGTTAGCTTTTCATCTAAATCTAAAATGGATTAGGTGATTCATAAATTTTGAAAACCTTAGGATTAGGATTAATCAAAGACAGTAGAGACCTAAATTCACTAATTTATGACAGTTTTGTGTAATTTTTGATGAATTTCGGATGAGTAGAATCTGTGCTGTGAAATTTTTCCTGAGTTGGGAAATAGTGGACTGATTGCATTATGTGGTCAGTAACTGCTGTTTTTGGGGCTGTTTAAAGGGTTTATAAGCGTAAGATAGTGTGGGAAGAGTTGTAAAAATATAGAGAACTCATGTGGGGTCAACCTAGATTAAGTGCTTATGCAAAATGCATAATTTGGCTAGTTGGAAACTCATCCACGATATATGTCTGTTATGATTTCTTTCCTTCTGAAGTATATTAATTAAACTGAGCCCTGGACATGTATAACTGTGTGAGTTCTTAATCTTGGTTTTGAAACTAAAATTTGTGAGTTTGGGCTAGAATATGACATGCTTGAGTATGATGTTTTGATTTGCTATATCTCGCTCTTTTGCTAGTGAATTATTATGAGTGGACTAGCTGGTTACATATATACATAATAGAATATCTTTCATAACCTTACTGTTTAAGTTTCAAATGATAAGAAAATGTGAAGTAATCAAATTATAAATGGGAAAACAATTGCATCTAGGTCTAGGACCCCAGGAAACAAGAACTTCTGAAGCTATAATCATAGAAGTGTCTGTCATATGAGGATATAAATTAATTTGCCTTCAAGATTTATCGACAGTTTGCGTCCTTCACAGTTCAGGCCGGAATTTTTTAGCCCAGAGTCAATTTGGCTCCACGAAGTATTGTTTTACTTTGGTTCTATAGAGTTGAGTCGCAAGTCTAATTTCCCCATAATGTGTCATATCATTAAATGAGTTGTACAGTTAGACCGCAAGCGTACATTATAGCATGGATAGAAATATAGGGAAACGTGATTGTGGGTATTGGATGTGTGCTAGTATAGTCAAGGAATGCATATGTCGTCCTAATTTTTCTTATCGGACGTGAATCTTGATTGATTGTCTAGATCTTATCGTCTTTGTTATGAAAGTGTGTTATGCTTGAACTTGTGACTATATGCGTGTGTAAATGTAATGAACTAATGTGCATATAGATACAATTAAAAGGGAAGATTTGGGTTATTCACCGAGGGGGGTCATGAGCTCGCCATATTTTTTAGGTTTGGAGATGACTGTGGTGGACATCAAGGTCAGCTAGCGGCTAGAAGCTTGATGAAGTCATAAGGATACTAGACATATTTTGTAATTTTGACTTGTCTTCCTTTAGTATGTGAAATGTATTCAAGTGTTATGTACTCTTGTTTGTAAAAGAGCTTTGCTACTTCATCACATAGAAAAATTATGTAATAAATATGGTTGCGCGTTTTAGATTCGTCCCACCGAGCCTCCCACCATGCTGTTTTACCATGAGATTACCTCAGTGTGAACTAACCTCATATTCTTAAAGTCTTTAGCATAAACAGGCTGAACAAATGAGCAAGGAACCAGACCCCTCCTCAGGTGGTGGGTTGTTAGAGGGCCTGTGGGTTGGCTCCATTTGCCCTTATAAAAAAAAATGTTGCAACATATTCTTGATTAGCTATAACAGATTGTTATTCATTGGTGATTCTAATTTACATGATCTTGTTGAGTATGTTCCCATATTTGTTATAGATTTAAATCTTATTTTTAATCGTATAGGATTTCTTTCTGAGTTTTGACACTCAGTGGAGGTTTTTTTCCCATCATAGGTCGATTTTATAGCAATAATCATTCTCATAAATGATTTTATTATGTTGCTAATTCATATTATTTGGAATGCTTGTTAAATGGATGCAGTTATAATAGTTGTCATTATATGACTCGTTAAACCTCGTTTTTATCGGTTTTTAAGGCATTATTTAACCAAATTCCGTGATGATTTCAATGATATTTATTCAGTTTTGGGTGGGATTTTGCTCATTTTCTCTTTATTGTCACCGAAGCTCGTAAATCTCTTTATTACAGGTTTTGGGCTTAAATTAGAGAGATTCGAGGCAAATTTGATGAAAAGCGATCAAGAGGAGAGTTCGGGGCCTAAGAGGAGGCAAGAAAGAAGCCTAAAATACATCAAGAGAAGTTGCACGGCCCCTTGTACGAAGTTGCACAGCCGTGCAGGTCATCAGCGAAGGGTTTGAAGTCAAAGAAGGTCGCACAGCCCCAGTGTGAAGTCGCACAGTGCTGTGCGAAACCGAGCAGAGTTCAGGGTTTTCGCACAGCCCCTCGTGCTAAGTCGCACAGGTTGTGCGAACTGCAGCAAAATTTCACACTGTACCCGTGCGACCTTGCACGGCCGTGCGACTACTGTTTCGGCAGATATTTAAGTTTCCAAATTGTAATTTTTAGGGATCTTTTTCCATATTTTCCAATTATTAGCTAGGGTTTTCGTGAGGCAGCCCCCAAGGGAGACTCAAGAACACTCAATTCTACTTTTCTACTTCAAGTTTATGTATGATTGAATTGCTTCAAGTTTTTATTTGGTAATCGTAATTTCTCCTCTTTATCTTTTCTTCACAATTTCTCTTTGTTTTTCCATGGCTATGTTCCCTAAATTCCGCAAATCGTTTAGTATCATGTTTAGAGGCTAATTTCTCCACTTAAGTTGGGATTGATCCCTAATATGCCTTGATAATTATGAATTGAGTACCAATTGGATTGTTCTATGCTTGTTAGGTTAGAATTCACTTCGTTCATCACTTTTCCATTGATTGCCTTGAGAGAGGACTCTTTTGCTTTTATTAGGGTTTTGTGAACATCGAAAGATGAAAACTTATCTAGAATGACGTTGTGAATGATTAGAACTTCAATATGAAAATAATTAAGGTTTTAATCGGGGTTGTGAGATGCATTCTTTGTGATTTTGCTCTTTATTAATCCTATGAAAATAGGTGATTAGATTGTGTAAGATTAGTCTTTGACCTTCGAAAGTAGGCGAAGATAGGCTTAATTGGTGTCTCCCCTTCTAAATTGCTAGCATAGGCAAATCTCAAACGATATTCGATTTTGGTTTCAGGCATAGTAGTGTGATTAATCCCAATCTAAGGCTTGTTATTCATTGATCTCTCATAATTATTTTGTTTTTAGTTGAATCCAAAAACCAAATCACTGTCGAACCGAGTTTTTACCTAGATTAGAGTTTTTAGGTGGATTTAGTAATTGAAAATGAGTTCCTTGTGGACACGACCCGTACTTGCCGGTTCCTAGCTACAGCTACACCGTGCACTTGCGGTTTGTTATCTCTCACAACAATGACAATCACCATAATTAGCAAAATCTAAATCATACACATGTCATCTTTTTTATCATAACCATTCTTTTTCCAATCTTTTTATGGTTAAAATTAATTTTAAAAATTTCTCACAGGTGACTCGACATAAAAGCTAAAACAGGTAAATCCCATATCTACATCAATGGGGTATCCTCAACTGTTGAACAAAAGATTATGTAGCTCACATGATTTGCTTTTGGAGACTTCCCCATGAAATATCTTGGGATGCCTCTTTCACCAACAAAGTGGAGTGTAGCAGAATGTCAAAAGCTTGTTGAGAAAATTAAATGCGGACTTCAAACCATAGCCACCAGGCATTTTTCTTATGATGCTAACCTGCAGATTATTAATTCCTTACTTCGTCAATGATCACTTATTGCGCTTCAATTTTCATGCTTCCTCAAGTCGTTCTCAAGCAAATAGAAAAAGTATGTACACACTTTCTTTGGGGACATAGGGATAATACAACTTTATCCTTAGTGTCTTGGACCACTATTTGTACTCCTAAGAGGGAGGAGGGACTCGAACATCAAATGTTGTAGAACCTAGAATGTGGCGAGTTATGGGGAAATTCATACGTGCTATCACAACAAAAGCCGACTCTCTTTGGATCAAATGGGTACATGAATTTTGTTAAGAAAATACCGCAAGCGCACGGTATAGCTGTAGCTAGGAACCGGCGAGTATGGGTCGTGTCCACGAGGAACTCGCTTTCAAGTACTAAATCCACCTAAAAACTCTAATCTAGGTAAAACTCAATTCGATAATGATTTGGTTTGTGGATTCAACTAATAACAAAATAACTATGAGAAATCAATGGATAACAAGCCTTAAATTGGGATTAATCACACTACTATGCCCGAAATCAAAATCGAATATCGCTTGAGATTTGCCTCGTGCTAATAGTTTAGAAGAGGGAGTGTTCGGTGCAAATTTTATGTTAATTATACCCTTATTTACTTAGTTTTTGACTCGTAAAATAATATTTTTTTTGAAATTTCACTTATTTATTTACTTTTATAGGTAATAAAGTTCAATCGAGCAAGAATCGAAATTTGGACTCAAAGGCAAGGAAAGTATGATCTTGGGCATTAAAACTCAAGATTTACAATACAAAAATAAAAATAAAAAATAAAAAAAAAGGAAAGTGAAGCAAGTAGCGTGGCAATCATCAAAAAAGGGCCGGGAGTAATTTTGGTAGAAATTGAATGTTGAAGTCAGCATGATGTCGGCGAGCAAAATCAGCGCCAGCCGGTTCTCCGGACATGCCGACGTCAGCATGATGTCGGCGAGTAATTTTGGCAAAGGGTAGCTGTCTTCCGGATATGCTTTGTTGAGGTCGGTGAAGTCAACGCACATTCTCCATGTACCGTTCGACTTCTTCACCAAGACTACATTGGCGATCCACTTGGGGTATTGGCATTCCCGAATGAACCCTTCCTCAAGTAGCTTCCCGACCTCCTCGGCCACTATGCTACGTTTTACCCCCGGATGTCTTCGCTTTTGGATGATGGGCTTATGGGATGGGTCGATATTCAATGTGTGCTCAATGACTTTAGGACTCAACCCAGGCATCTCTCTCGGGTCCGAAGACGAAGACATCTTTGTATTCTCTCAAGAGTTGGACCGGGTTGTCTTTGATCACCTTGCGGAGGTTCTTGCCCACTTACACGACATAATCGAGATAAGTTTCCTCTAAAGGGATGAGTTCGATATCTTTTGAAGGTATTGGCCGGTCCCCGCCATGGTCTTCGATGGTGGGGAAGCACATCATCATAGTTTCGGGAATTTTGGCGGGGGCTCTACTTTTGGTGTCTTGTCCTTAGGGTCACCGTTAGCTTTCCCTTCCTCCGTCTTCTTCTCCATTAAGGGTCAAAGGCTTTCTACATAATATTCACTTGCAGCTTTCGATCTCCCGTAGATCTCGCCTGCGGATCCATTGTTGAGCTCATACTTCATAAGGAGAAGATATGGAGCAATGACTCGCCTTGCTTTGGTTGAGGGTGGGACATCCAATGATGACATTGTATGCGGAAGGCACGTCGACCACCAAAAAGTTCACTTCAATATTCCGTCCTCCGGCCTTATCTCCAATCTTAACCGGTAGGCGGATCATGCCAAGAGGATGCATTGCTCGCCCCCGAATCCAAGGATTGGATTTACGAGGGGATGAGATTCCGAGGGGTGTATTTAGCCGATTCAAGCACTCCATTGTGATGATATCCACCGAGCTTCCTGTGTCCACAAGGACCCTCCCGACTATGGCGTCCGAGATTTTCAATGTAATGACCATGGGGTCATCGTGCGGGGTGGCCATGCCTCTTAGATCTTTATCTCCGAAGGTCATCGCGGGCACCCTCATAGGCAAAGATTGTCCGATGATCAACACCCGATGTGCGCTCCTTAGGTGAGCTTTGCAAGAAGAGGGGTCATGCTCTCAACCAAGCCACCAACGATGGTGGCTATGATTCTGGTGACATCATCATCTTCATAATTATTTTCTCCTTGCCTTGAAGAACCTCCCTTATTTCCACGGGTATCCTTCTTGAGGAAATGATCGATTTGCCCATTATCAGCCGACTCCTCAAGTGCCTTTTTAGGGCTCGACACTCAACGGTGTTAGTGCCCACTTTGCTCGTGGAACTCACAATACTTTTTGGAAGCTTGTGCCTTGGCGAAGTGGACATGGGAGGTGGCTTCTTGAGCATGGGATGCCCTTTGATTTCCATCAAAATACTTCGAGGGTCGGTGTTGAAGCGGTGGTTCACTTCGTTTTCTTGGGACTTTTTTTCATTTCGGGAATTAAACTTTACTTCCCCTCCTTTTCTTTTGCTTCCTCTCCCTCCTCCGCACGGATCTCCGTGGCCTAGATGAGGTCGGTTGCCTTCCGGAGTGCCTCTGCGAGAGTAGTCATCTTCTGTTCAATAAGTGAAAACTTGAATCTTCCGCTCCCGAGTCTATTTAGGAAGGAGGTATAAGCAACTCCATCTTGAAGATCGGGCATGAGGATAGCTTGCTCGTGGAACCTCCGCACATAGTCTTTGAGAGTTTCATTTTTTCCCTATTTGATTTTTGAGAGATGGATGTTGGTTTTCTTCGTTTACAACTCGCGATGAATTGCACAACAAACTTTTCACGAGTTCTTCGAATGAAGACATGCTTCCTTGAGGGAGACCGTTGAACCATTTTCGTGCGATCCCCTTCGAGTGTCGCGGGGAAGAATTGGCGATAGTTAGCATCATCTCCATCCCGCACATACATATGGGACTTGTAGTATGCCAGGTGGTCCTCGGGGTCGATAGTGCCATCATACGGGTTGGCGCTTGGGACCTTAATCTTTTTATTCTCGGGGCATTCATGATTTTCTTTAAAAATGGGGTGTTGAAACTAGGCTGGGTCGGCCTTGAGTCGGAGCCAAAGACGGGAACAACATGAGGTTAGTGTCTGGGAACTTCCCCGGGAAGGGCTCTTCCTCCTCTCGCATCAAGGGGAGTGTGCCTGGTCCTCTCCGACTTCTCGAGACCCTTCATAGTCGATTGCCCTCGGTGCCTTTCCCTTGAGCGCTCGCGCTCCCCGAATGACAGATCGTTCTCGATCGTGTTTAGGAGCATCTTATGCTCGTTGAGATTCATGGCCACGAGTAACTAATCACACGGGGCTTGCTGTTCTTCTCGCTCCCCGAGGTTTGGGCCCCGCTTTTGGCACCGTAACATTGCCTTGACCTTTAAACCAGGAAGAGTGCCTGTTGTGGGTGGCGTAGGGCATCGAGGCTATGTGGGATGTTGCGATATTCTCATTGGCTCTTTGAAGAGCTCTCTTGGCTTCGATGATCCCCCTAGCATCTCCCTTTTCGTGGCGCCTATTCAAGGGGTGCTTGGCCGCTAGAGAGGAGTGTGGTTGGAGCCTCGGTGGGCGTACTTGGAGCTGTGTGTGAGGGCGTCCCGCCCGAGAGGTAGCCAACAGGCTGATCTCCCGTGGGGTTGTGTCTTACCCAGGATTTAGGATATACCTGGAAGGGCATGATAGGCATGCGCTGCTCCATGGTAGCTCGCACTCGCTTCGCACTTGTGCGATAGTAGTCTTAAGGGTCTCTATCAAGTTTTGAAAAGCCCCTAGGGTGACGTAACCCTCCGATTGAGTGTGGCGATTGTCGGTGGACCGCCGAGACGACTCCGCATCCTCGGCTTGAGGAACGCCGCGGGATTGGCCCCATGTAGGCATTGAATGATGAGGATGAGGGACTGGCGATTGGTTACGTCACGTGTCATTCGGGATTGGGATCGAGTACCACTAGCAATCATAAGCTACCTTTTTCTCCACAGATCGCGCCAAACTGTTTTGGGAGAAAAACTTGTGTGATGATGTGGAGGATGGTTTAGAGGGAGAAAGTATTTACTACTCCGGTTGCAATGGCGTGGCGCGATTGGGTGGACTCTACGTGGCCGCTACGAGACCTGCAAAAGGCGAAGCCCCGGAGGTGGATCTTGGGAATACCCCACCGACGCTCAAGTTAGTGTGATGAACTGAATGAGCGGATCGAGGAAGTCTTCCTTGATGTGTGCGAAGGGGGACTTCTTGGAGATTTGCTTATCGGAGTAAGGCTTTTTGGGATTTGTGGGATTTTCCAAGACGGATGTTGTGAACCTTTCCTTTGATGGGGGGGATACATGAGTATTTATATGGAAATTTTATAAGGGTAGGGTAGTAATTTACCATGATTTAGGAGGAAACTCTAGCCTTAATGGGCTTTGGGCTTTTACCTGTCCCGTTAAGAGTAGGCTTGGGCTGATTTCTCCATTGTCCGATAGATTAGGCGCAACTAGCTAGTGACGTGGTGGGTGAGATGGAACTGTCTGGGAAATATCCGGATCACATATTATCATCTTGTTCGGTCCAAATATTACGTCATTTATACCCTTCCTTACTTAGTTTTTGACTTGTAAAATAATTTAATTTTATGATTTTTACTTGTTTTTCTTACTTTTGTAGGTAATAAATCAAATCGAGACAATAGGAAAAAGTTTGAGTCAAAAAGGAAGCAAAACGAAGAAGATAATGGTGTGCACGAGCAAGCGGTGCAGCTTCCGCACAGCTGTGCAAAAGTCGCACGAGTACCGAGTGTAGAACTTGCACAGCTATGTGAACCGACCGAAACTTTCGAAACCCGCACGGTACCGTGTAGAACCCGCATAGCCGTGCAACTTCCCGGCTTCGATTTTTCTCGGTTTTAGAGGTTATAAAAGGACAATTTTGGCTCTAATTTAGGGAGCTCGATTTTTAGGGATTTTAGGGACCTCTTAGGGTTCTTTCTTAGGCAAAATAAAACCCCATTACAGGAATATTAGTGTAGTGTTTTGTACAAGATTTTGGATTCAATCCTTCAATTTCAATTCAAGTATAAGTTTTCTCTTTCTCTCTTCTTCTTTATTTCTAGTTTAATACTTTTATTGTTCAATGTAGTTTCTAGATTCAATTTTTATTAGTATAGATGTTAGTTATAGTTAGATTTATTACTTGTTTTCATGCTTGAGTTTAATTATCTAGTTTTTATGCTCTTGTTCAAGTCAGTTTGTGTTAGTTTGTTCTTTAGTGTAGTTTTTTATTTTTGTTTCATGCTTTATGCCAATTAATTGTTAAAGTTGATTACTTTAGTTGTGATTAGCCTTCCTAATGGCTAATTAATCTCGTTTAAGCCTTAACCCAACTAGTTTATACTTGTTATTTGGGATTGTTTCTCATGCCCACCATGTGTTCGATGAAATGCCCGAAAGGAATTTTTCATCTTGATTTTTGGGTGATTGGTCTATCACTTAAAGGTGGAGCCAATTTACTAGCGTGGGTAAAGAGGATAGTCGGGATTTTGGCATGAAAATAACCTGAATCCTAGTTAGGTCCATAGGTCCACTCTTGTAGTCTAATTAGGTTAATCCCACGAAAGTAGGTGGTTAGAACAATTAGATTAGTTCATGACCCTCAAAAGTGTGACTTGAGTGGCTTTTGATGGTGGAACCAACCACTCCTCAATGCTTGCATAGACTTGGTTAGGTTTAGGCTTGTCTTGATTATTCAGTTTATTAAGTGGTAAAATCACAACCTTAGTATTGTTTTATTGCTTTTTAGGATTATATTAGTCATCATATCTCTCAACTTCGTTGATTCGCCTAGACAGAAAGTTTAAGATAATTTTGATATTTAAAACACAACTCTCTATGGACACGACTCGTGCTTGCTGGCTAGTTACAACTACGCTGTGCACTTGCGGTTATAAATTTTAAGATTTTAATTCTTCCTAACACATCTACTTGTATTATATTTGTATAATTCAACAAGTCCCAATTTATCTCAATTTACTACTCTCTCACTAACTTAAATCATTCTAAATTCTCCCCAAATTACTATTAAATCAAATAAACACCAAGATCAACAAAATAATTATAACTCAACTATTTTAATCGCATTAGTCCATAATATTTTTATTTTAAATAGTATTAGATTTATGTAAAGTTATACTAGTTTTGACTTATAAAAATTCTATGCTAAAATAAAAACAAATTAATTGTACGAAAAATATAAACGCTCCGAAATAATAGTTCTACTAGAATCTATATACTCCGAATGTTATTTTTACCTATTAATATTTTATTAATTTGAATTATAAGTATAAAAATAATAAAATATATTTAATATTGTAACGCCCTAATCACCATTACTTAATAATCCCTAATTGGAGAATATTAGTTATGGTCGCAGCTGAAGTTGACGATCGAAGGCGTTACCGCCGCCCTAAGAATAGGACCCGGCTAAGTGAGTAAAATCAAAATACCATTTACGTTGGTGAATGTAACAGGATGGTTGGGTCCCGATATCGATAAGTATTTGTACCCCAAGTAGTTAAGCTTCATATCATGTTTGAACAAGACCCAAAATATAACTTAGTGGCTGGCTTGCGCATACTTCAATACAAGTCTCACCTATTTGTTTAACATGAGGAAATTACGCAATATATAATGATTTCCCAATTGACTCCAAGCCACGATTGAGGTGAAATCACCGTGAGCGTCTAGATACCTTCGTAACCATATATACCACTTGTCCAACTATGTTTGGCCTTCGTCGGACTTGGTAGCTAATTGATTGTTCACCAATGTTTTCCCTAAAACAAAAACAGTAAAATATTTTGAAAAATGAGTCGAAACTCAGCACGAACATTCCCGCATTGTAAAATTTCGTTGAAAACATTTTAATTGAGCGCGCGCATTTCAATTCGTTTTAGTTTGAAATCGGGGAAAAGAATATGAGTAAAACTTGCTTGCCGGTTATTATCCGAAAGTGGAAACCCTTGATAATTGATACGATCTTTGATAAGGTGCACACCTCCCGGCCAACCGAGAACCCGAGTTGAAGCCGCGCGGTGGAATTGAAGGGCATAAGCCCTAATAATTGATAATTGAGTGTGGACCACTTAATTAGGTGGCAAAATTTGACTTGCAAATGATTCATTATTAGTTATTTATGTAAGAAATGTTGAGATTTGCTTGAAATATGTGAATTTTCAAAGGGTACAGGCAATGAACGTACTCGAATTAAGAATATTTGTTTCTCCCCTTTTATAAAAATTTGAGTCAGCAGCTATTCGGCAAAGGAGTGGCGTCAATTCTGTTTCAATAGATTTTTGTTGTTAATAATGTTTTCTCTTGAGTTTCAATGATTGAATTTGTATAAGCGTTGATAATTTATTTCATTTCCTATATTTATTACGTAATCGCTAACTACGTTTTCGACATAACTTTACTACATTAATTCCATTTCGAACATTGACTATAACGCATATTAGTTAAAGAAGTTGATTAGGCTAATCACATAGCCAATGATATCTATGTAATTCAGTTCATTAGTTGACTTGGATTGAAAATGATTATATATATGTATATATATATAATCAAACACTTACTCGTAGTTTATTCCTTAGTTCTCCCTTCATTGCATTCAAAACCCATAGTTAAGTAATTAATTAACCCATCAAATGCCTTCCCTATAAAAGTTCCATAATCTACTCGAATTGCTCAAAATTCATACATACACCATTTTAAGGTCATAAGCACCATTCTCTCAACAAAAATTCACATTCACAACCACAATTAGGTATGCTTAATGCTCAAGTATTTTCCATGCCTCTACACATTACTCGATATCTAATTTCAATTTCCACATACGCATTTCATTTCATTTGCTCAATACAACGATTTCCAAAATATAACAACTCCATTAAATTACTCAATTCTATAATAAGACATCCCCAATCTCATTCACTAATTCATAATTTCCCCAAAAAAATCTCATTCATTTACATTCATACACAATCAATCCACCAAAATACCAAACCTCAATCATTCATACCAATTTAGTTTTTCCCACTTCAATCTTTGAATTCACGCCACAAGCATATTTCTAAATCATATGATTCAATTTACATTTACAATTCCTAAGTAAATAAATAAGTATGCAAGTCTAAATTTGAGGGTTTTACCTTCAAAACCAAAGAGATGGAAGCCAAGAAGATGGTGGAGCGGTGGCGGTACACTGGGGCTCCGGCGGACACTGGGCTAGCACCGGCAAGGTTTCGGCGGCTGGTGGATAGTCACTAGGTGGGCCGCGGCAGGGGAGCCTGGAAGCAGGGCCACGCCCGCGCGAGAGAGAGGCGAGAGAGAGAGAGAGCGAGAAAGAGAGATGCCGACGTCTTCCTGACGACGTCGGCGCCGGCTGCTGGCCAGCGTTGATGGCGCTCGATGGCCGAGACTAGAGTAGCAGGTGGAGGCAGGGGAGGGGAGCAGAGGCACACGAGGGCGAGAGGGAGAGCGAGGGTGCGACAGAGAGAGAGAAGGAGGGCAGAGGGAGGCCGGCGCCGGTTTTCCAGCAGGCGTCGGTTGTGTTGGCGGCCAGAGGAGGCAATGGCAGCCGGGGGCAAAGCAGGGGACATCAGCGCAGAGAGAGGAGCAGAGGTGAAGGAAATGGAACTGAAGCTTTTGCCCGACTATTTTCATCTGTAGCTTCATTTATTTCCTCTCTCTCTCTCTGTTTTTTTTTATAATAAAAATTCTAGAGAAAACCAGAAATGGATTTCTCCTTAAAAAAAATCTGATTTATTTATTTTATTGTTTTGATTTTATTTTTATTTATTTATTTATTATTATTATTATTATCTTATTGTTACTTTTTAATTTTATGTAAATAATGATGTTTACAAATTATAACCTTATTATGAGATTTTTATTAGAGCCACTTCGTCGCTTTAGCTGCATAACACATATAAAAATAATTTAAATATAAAATGCCGAATTGAAGTGCACGCGCTCAATTATATAAATCTTATAGTTAATAAGATAAATAATGTGATTTAGGATCGGGTTGTTACAAATATTTTGTGAGTCATGCTGAAAATATAGATCATACATCGTCGTCGTTATCATCCAGGTCCTCCATTTGAAACAACATTGATAGACATACGCATATTTAATGCGACATGAATATTTAAAATTGAAATACATGTGCTCATAATAATTTGACGTATTATAGATAATACGTTTTCTTAAGATTGGGTTGTTAAAGACCGACACATAACAAGGGAGCACAAAATTAGAGGCAGTTGGGAGGGACGCAATAAAAGTGCATATATTTCCAATTTGGTGTTAACATTCCTAAATAACAGGAAGTAATATAATCTTTAATGTACTCATACGCATCTCTCTCTAATGTTGTTTAGATAAAATTTCATCCAATTTAATTATTTGAATTGAAATATGAAATATATATTTAATTTATTACAAATTCTTATTAGGAATATTAAAAGTGTTGGATTAAAAAAATATTAAAAATATATTTGTCGTCTCAATTAAGTATTTTATTTGTTTATGAGAAATTCAAATCTCTTAATCTCATAAGATTTCTGTATGAGATCAATATTTTCTTGTTTGTTGACCATGATCAATATTTCTTTTGTGGCACTTGGTTTTATAGTTTGTTTCTTTTTGTCTTTATTTTTTAATTTCCTTTTCTAAGATAAAGTCTAGTGGCTTATACATTTATATAGTGTTCATGTTGTATATTGTCATTCTTAAATGTCGAAAGCGTACAAAGAAAGAAGAAGATGAAAAAATGTAAATTATAGTTTTGGTAAGCCTGGACCTGCTCTTCTTGTATTAGCAGTGAGTGAGGATGACCCACTACCCAGATTTTGCTGGCCGAAAAGTCTTCTACAGAAAATGATTTAGTCGGCAACATGAATTCTAATTGTAAATTTAAAAGTATTTGGATCTCATGTTTCTTTAAAGTAAGAGGTCTGGTTCAATTCTTTCACTAGGGTGGCAATGATTGCTAAACAACTATTCTCCACAACACAAGCAGTAATTTGAAAACAGAAATGAAATTACTTTGATTTGAGCAAATGTTTTAGCTTGTTTATCATCAAGGATCTGACAATAACCCCTCAAGAAGCCACTTCCAAACAAATTTGTTATCTGGAGCATCTTTCTGGTTAAAGTCAATTTCCGATGGGTTATGTACAGAAAGAAGTATAACCCCACAACGAGTGTTGATAAAGGTTACATTTACCACTACTAAAGGCTCAGTCAGGTTCCTCAATTAAGAATTAGCTAAGCAGCAAAACAACCTCCATGCAGGTGACATATTCACTAAAAGAGGCAGTAGGTTGGTAAATCTTCATTGATTTGCAGTTCATGAAGAACCATGCTTTGCTACAACACCCCCTCCCCGCAAAAAAAAAAAAAAAAAAAAAACTGGCAATACGTGTCCTTTATGAAATGATCATTCCAAAATTGTCCAAAATTCTTATTAATATCAAAATTGAACAAGAAGATGGCGTACAAGACCCTCCATTTAAATCAGGCCCATGCACTTTTATCAAAGGCTTTATTAAATACATTAAATAGTAGCCTTGTTTGTAGTATATAAGATTCAAGAAGCAATGCTAAAATGGTTTGGACATGCAAAGAGGAGGTCGCTAATGCACCATTGAGGTGTGAAAAGGCTAAACATTTTGTAGTATAAGAGAAAAAGACCTACGAAGAATTAGGATGAGGCAATTGTATTAGTTTTGGTCATCTACAACTTTAGCGAGGACATGCCCCTATTCAAGAGTTTGTGGAAGTTCGTGATTATGGTAGTCAACCTTAGATAAGTAACTCTTTAGTCGTATACATTCTTAGCCTTTAGATTCTTAGTATGCCAACAATTAGGCATTTTAGAAAGCAACTATTAGTGTGGCGTTACCTAAGCTTAGTGTAGTACTAGTTACCAATGTTCATTACAATGTTTTTCTTAAGATCCTTATCCGGGGTTTCATCGCTTTCTTAATCCTTCCACCATTAACATTAGTTCTTGTTTTCTTAGCATAGTTAATTGTTTTATTTAGTGCCACTAGCTATTAACCCGTATTATTTTATTCCTCCCCCTTTTCCTTCAATTTTTTCTACCAAAAGGTTTTGATTTGAAAAATGTTTGAGCCAATTTTTTAGGCTCTCTTGGATTCAGCCTCATTGTTTTCTGAGGTTAAGGCCACCAACATTCGAGTCCGAGATCTACGAGTGTCCTGTTTATACTTGACTTCGAGTATACCATCATCAAACATTTTGATTCCATGAAGATATTCATGGAACTTTAATATGTTTGGTTCTCGACTTGGAATGCTAGTAGACCTAATTAACAACAAAATAAATTCAAATCGAAGTGGTTAAAAGCATTGAACCCATTGTGTCTTAGCCCTCAAGAAACACATGAATCGACATGTCTAAGTAACAGTTCATGAGCACCATCAGACCACCATTAGACCAAGGAACTTCTAGGCCTATTAAAACTTCGAACAAATAGACGAGTAATGCAAGCAAATAACACGAGCTCGGTTTGTACACCAGTCAACTATAAGTTTTGAGGAGCTGTGCAGAACCAAATCTGAGAATTTATTACTCATCAACTAATTAGGCCAGAGATGAAGAGAATAAAAGAAAGGTTGAAGCCCTTGGTCAACTGGTAATAAAGATAAGCGGATCAACCGAATTTGTATATAGCTGCTAATTCTATGCCTTAAGCTTTCAGTGCTTCAAAAGCTCAATAAAGAGAAAATTCTTGCTCCCACACAGACTTCTCCTTTGTTTTTGTAGTCACCACTTCATATTCAGAAACCATATTGACCATCCTTCATCGGATATTCTTTTAGGATAAGTTCTTACACAACTACATTGACTTGAGGGCTTACTCCTCGCTGCAGAAGGATCAAAGGCCTCTAAGCCATTTGGCTATTTGGATACCTTAATTCTGTTGGCTCTAGACTTTCGAATTCAGGTCAAAATAATTCAAAATCTGAAAACCGAGACTTTACAGCTACATCTTTCTAAGTTCCATAATGGAATCAGGTATTAAGACTTCATCTCTTATAAGGTTTTGATTACAAGTCATTATATGTATCTTAGAAACTTTTCCGAGTGATATAACATCTTTTACGAGTGTTACTCGAAACTATTGTATACACTATCTCTTGATTTTGACTCGACTCGAAAGCATACTCTTGCATGTCACTTCACACACGGTTCGAGTCACTCGGACAACACTCGAATATACCACATGTTCAAACATTTGCCTTTTCGTGTATATACTCGAGTCCGACTTCATGTTCTAAGTGTAATTGAGTTACCATGTTAATTCATCCTTTCTAAGTTAGCATGTTTTGTTTGAACTATGTTTAGTCTAGATCAAGTCATTATATGTATCTTAGAAACTTTTCTGAGTGATATATCATCTTTTCGAGTGTTATCGAAACTATTGTATACACTATCTCTTGATTTTGACTAACTCGTAAAGCATACTCTTGCATGTCACTTCATACACAGTTCGAGTCACTCGGACAACACTCGGATATACCACATGTTCAAACATTTGCCTTTTCGTGCATATACTCGGAGTCTGACTTCATGTTCTAAGTGTAATTAAGTTACCATGTTAATTCATCCTTTCTAAGTTAACATGTTTTGTTTGAACTATGTTTAGTCTAGATCAAGTCTAGCTACTCCGATATTCTTTATTTGACTTGATTCTTTTCTAGATCGACTCGGATGGAATTTGAGTATAATAGATATTAGACTCAGAAAATTCCATTTCTTTTTTAACTCAGATAATTATGCACTTAATTATCTTAATTACTTTATTATCTCGTGTCTAATCTTGGACTAAAGTATTTTATACTTTGAGAACCAAAATTGACTTACTTTTGTAGGTTATTCAAACGAGGCTATCCTATTTTTGAATTACAAAAGTAACCGGCTTCAAAACGTCAAATCACCAGACAGACAAGGCTTTTTCCACCTCGACCTAGCCCCGGACAATCGTGTCGGGGTTATCTGTTTCCAAAACTGAAAATTTGCAACGCTAAGCCAATGGTGGTTTCCACCTTACTTTTCAAGACACCACCAATGGTTTGGGACTTCCAAAGGAGTCAACAGCTGTTGCCCAACATTCACATCTCAACGGATATTTTCCGAGTGACTCGGACAATCCATTACAACGGTCACAAAGGACTTCTAGTCGGAAGATAGTCACAACGACTAATTTGCTTGGTCATCTATAAATAAAAGCCAACTCTCAAGACTTGAAGATTGCTGAACCAACTGTCAATACACTCACTTAAGCAAAGTCATTGTATTTCACACTCAATCTTCTACTTACAACTCCAACTCGGTACTTAACATCTTTCCGAGTTGTAAGGTCTTGTAATCGATTACAAACACTTATTCTTACTTTCCGAGTAAGGTCGCTTGACCGAGATGTAAAGGTTAACTCAAAACAATTGTCCCTAACTGTAAAGGTTACCTCGGTTAGGAAGTACTAGATCGAGATAAGGGAATTTCGAGTGTAGGAAAAACTTGTAAGGAGTTGTCTAAGGGAGCAACTCTGGTTGAGTCATTGTACTATATTTTGTGGATTCAAAATAGTGGATTTGACTTCGTGCTTGGATTAGCACGATCCGTGGTTTTCTCGCCCGGGAGGGTTTCCACTTAATTTTTGAGTTGACACTTTTCTAAGTGCAATCTAGACTCGGACGGACTTGAAGTTTAGTTTAAACTTTAATTTCTTTATTTTCGATACTCGAGTACTGTGCTTTTCCGAGTTCATTCTTGACTCATACTCTCCTCGAGTCATATCTAGTTTTATTCCTCCATTACTCGAGCAAATTTCCTCATCACCCTATTCACCCCCTCTAGGGTGACTTAGCCTCTCCGAGAGCAAACCTTCAGAATCAATCAGCATTTCGAGTAGAGCAATCTAAGTTTAAAAAGCACACCCTAGGCGCACCTAGGCATAGAAGCTCACCCCTTGCGCTTTGCAAGGGTGAAGCTCAGCCCCTCCAAAAGCCCTTTGAGACACGCACCTCATAGCGCCTTGCTTGCCTCGGTGGGCTTTTTTATATTTTTCGTTATTTCTCTCTCTCACCCCTTGCGCTTTGCAAGAGGTGAAGCCCAACCCCTCCAAAAGCCCTTTGAGCGCGCACCTCGGAGCGCCTTGCTTGCCTCAATGGGCTTTTTTATATTTTTCGTTATTTCCCCTATGTCTTCGTTAGAAACCTTATTTTTCCTTAACCTATGCAAGCTCTAGCTCAAATCAAATTGAACCAAGATAAGCTCATTGATACTAGCACTTTCTCGACAAAGGACAATCTTATTGGAAATCCAATTCGCAATACGATACAAAAATTCTATCATCCCAGGGAGATAGCTTGTAATCTTAGTTACTTGGAAGTTACTGATCTCTATCTCTCTTCTCCTTCACTCCTCCAAAACAGGATTTCATGCAGCTAGCCAAGCAAAAACATAACGTTCAAGATTGATGAGAGCAGCGAGCTACCCAAGTTACCTCGCTTTTGCTATCTATTACCAACAAGGGCAAAAGGACATCATCTGCGGTGCAGCTATGTGAGGTATCATTTCCACACTTTCCAACTACTAATTCAATTAATGAACAAAATCATATTTATAGCTTTTAGCTTCTCATGTTTTCCGATGAGTAAGAAGCATATACTTCTCCAAGATAATACAATTACAAATAATAAAAGAAGCAACCGAGAAATAAAAATATTTATAGAGAATTTTGATTTATGCGGACACAAAGGTTTACCCGTAAGTTACTTGCAGCGAGACCATGGAGCGGTTTGGACAAGTTCTCCCCTCCAAGTGGACCATTGTCTATAAGAATGTTGTTCGATGATGGTGATGAAGGCGATGATACGTGGGTTGTTCTAGTTAACGACATTCCCAGGACTCGGAAACCAGGAGCTATCTATGACTCGGAGTACAAGTAAACTAAGCACAAGCACATACTTCATAACCATTATAGCAATAAAAATAAAATATATTATTTTGTTCAATGTTGTATTTTCATATATTTCATGCTAGTGTTTGATTCAATTATGATATTTGAGGATAAATAAAATGGAAGTTTAAAATATAGAATTCCTGAATAATTATATCGAACACGGTATTTTTAGACCAATACCGTTAGAATTCAGAATAGAGGTACATGAAGGTCTAGCATAATTGCGAGCGGTTTTGAATAGTTAGTGAAGGTTTGCTCGGGGAGAGTCCGAGTCACCCTAAAGGAGGGGGGTGAATAGGGTGATAGAAAATTCTTTGTGGAATCAAGCTCTTTTGTGCGAGAATAGAGACGAAAACAGATTCCGAGTCTATCAACAGGGTCGGAAAAGATTGGGCTCGAAGGAGATCAATCGAAAAAACAAGAGCGAGTAAAGTCTGTCCGAGTCTAGAATGAACTCGGAATGATAACACTTAGATTTTACGTGGAAACCCTCCCGGGGCAGAAAACCACGGACCGTGTCAATCTAGACATGAAGTCAAATTCACTATTTTGAGTCCACAAAATACCGTGAATCGACCGAACCCGAGTTGCTCCCTTAGACAACTCTATACAAGTTTTCCTAAACTTAGAAATTCCCTTATCCGATCTAGTACTTCCTAGCTGAGATAACCCTTACAGCTAGGGACAACTAAGCTGAGTTAACCCTTACAGCTTAGTCAAGGGACCTTACAAAGAATGTAAGAAAGAGTTTGTAGCTGAGTACAAGACCTTACAACTCGAAAGTAATGAATTACGAGTGGGAGTTGTAAGTAGAAGATTGAAAGTAAATACAATAACTTTTCTCAAGTATGTGTATTAACAATAGATTCGGCAATCTTCAAGTCTTGTGAGATGGCTTCTATTTATAGATGACCGAGCAAAGTAGTCGTTATCTTCATCTGCGACCGAGAGTCCTCTCGTGACCGTTGATAGAAGCTTTCGAGTCACTCGGAAAGTATCCGTTGTAATATGAACCTTGGACAACGGTTTAACTCTCTTGGAAGTCCCAAAACCATTAGCGGTGTCTTGAAAGATAAGGTAGAAACCACCGTTAAGCTTGGCGTTCCAGTTTTCAGATTTGGAAACAGACAGCCACGACACAATCTATCGGGACTAGAGCAAAAAGGTGAAGAGCCATGTTTCTTTGGTGATTTGACGTTCGAAGCCAGGTTACTTTTGTAGTTTGAAAAGTGTATCCTCGATTGAATAACTTACAAAAGTAAATCAATTTTAGTTCTCAAAGTATAAAATACTTTGGCCCAAGATTAGACACGAGATAATAAAATAATTACGATAAATAAACCAACTGATTATCCGAGTCGGAAATGAAATGGAATTTTCCGAGTCCAATATCCATGATACTCGGAATTCCATCCGACTTAGTCTAAGCGAAGAATCAAGTTCAATAAAGAATATCGGAGAGGATTAACATGATATAGACTAAGCATGAAATAAGCTAAGAATACCGACTACAACAAGATAAGACTTATAACCATAAGTCGATTCGAGTGAGAAAAGACGAAACATTGGTATATTCAATCTGCGATTAATCTGAGTGAAGCTGGACTCGGAACAAAGAACCGGTTTTCGAGTCGCTACGGATAAGTAATAAATATAATAAGTAAGAGCTGTGTCACTTAGAGAATATACTATTTTACTCAAATAAGTTTACGAGATGCAAAGAATGCCTTGGAATCAAAACTCTATAAGTATAAAATTGTTATACCCGATTCCTTTTATATAACTCGGAAAAGTATTGAGCGAGTGTCTAAGTCTTCGATTAGTCCGAGTTCTCAAAATTAAGAAATCAGATATGTACAAGAAGCTCTAAACCCAAGTCACAAGGCAGCGATAAGTCGAGCATCCGAACCAAGGTCCAAGGGTGTGAAGAGTCTTCAACTAAGAGTTAAATTGTTCACTCTATCCAATAATCTGTTCACTCGAAGACCATTACTAGTCCGTCTCATAACCATTTCACGTTGCACAATTAAGATTAAAAATCAGAGAATCGAATAATACAAGAAGGATAAAATATGTTATTCTAGAATAGTCCAATCGAAGATCCTGTCGGTTAAAGAATAAAGAAAATTAGAATAGATTATTGGACGAGTGAACACTTTAACTCCTAAACTCTACTTGTACATCATTTTGAATTACATGTGATGGTTTTAACTATAATTATCATACCATAAAATTAGCATCGAAGTTCCACCTTGGCCAATCTTGGACTATATGTGACCAGTTTAGATCTTCATGCCAAAAATTTTCCTATGATTGAGTTCCCATGAACATACCGGTGACGACCGATTCACTCTTCCCGATATTAGAAGAGTTGTTGGAGCCCCTTTTATGCCATGGTTTCTCCCCTCTTCATCTCACGTACCGGTGTCATCTACCGACTGCTTTACTTGAGTACAGATTTGTCTCATCATCGTGTAAATCATGTTGTTTTTATGGAATGAATTATCTTGTCGAGAGTTTCCGGGCTCATTGTCCCCCAAGCAGGTTGTACTAGACCCTACTACTTTGTACAGGCCCTTCTCCATAATAAGCCGTCTCACTTTGTCTACATCTTGCCATCGACCTTCGGCGAGCATAAATGTTTGATAGTAATAAATAAGCCCCGAGTATCTTCTGGTTCTTTTTCAATCAACCACTTTGCAACAAACTCCAAATTATATCAATTAAATGTTGACAATAGGGAAATTAAAATCAATAAAGTCCAAATTATAAAGTTTTAATTTTAGATAAATAAATAAATATTATTTGAATATTTAAATATTATATTTGAATAAAACCATTATAACTACTTCAAAAGCTGTTAAATAGCGACGGATACGGTTCGTTCGCCAAATAGCGACGGAATCAACGACGAAAGCGACAAAAACTAGCAATTGTGTCGAGACAGCGACGGAATTAGCGACGGAAACATGGATTCGTCGCTAATGTGGAATTAGCGACGGAAATATCCGTCATTGATGTAATTAGCGACGAAATATTCCGCCTCTAATCGAGTAACTAGGGTATTTCGAATTTTCGAGATCTAGGAAAAACAAAAAAAGGTATAATTAAATTAATTTAGTTGTTAGCGATGGAACAGACTGCATCGCTAACGATGAATAAAATTCAGATCTGGCCTTTCGGCCGATTGAGAAACCAGCGAAGAGAGTGAGAGTCCGAGCGATTTTGCGAGCCGAGTGCCCAACTCACCACCATGTGTCGACACCCCCTCCCGCCGCCGGTCAACGGCCGCCACCGTCTCCGGCCTACCACGCTTTCGTCCGCCGCCCTTGGTCCGCCGCTGAGGAACCCGAAAGCCAAAGACGGGTGAGTTCTCCTTGGTTGCTCCCGCCCCTTGTACCGTCGCTGCTTGCCGCTGCAGGACGTCGCCGTCGCCGCCGCTTAATTTGAAGGTATTGTTTTCTTGATTGTTATTAGATTTAGGGTTTTCAATAATTTAACTTCAAATTGATGAATTTATATAATTTGTTGCAAATTAATGTTCTTTGTGAATGAATTTGAAAAGAAAAATGTGCAATTGTGTTATTTATGTATAGATGTTATGTTGTTTAAAGTATGTGAGGTTATATTTGTTGGAAATTATTGTTGAAGTTGAAGTAAATGTTATTTATGTATAGATGTTGTGTTGTTTAAAGTATGTGAGGTTAGATTTGTTGGAAATTATTATTGAAATTGAAGTAAATGTTATTTATGTATAGAAGTTGTATTGTTTAAAATATGTGGGGTTAGATTTGTTGGAAATTATTGTTGAAGTTGAAGTAAATATTATTTGTGATTTATATATGTGCAATTGTTTGTGGTTTATTTATAAATTTATTGAACATTTGACAAATTATGAATAAATAGTGGTTAGTTGTGTGAAATTAGAAATGAAATGATTGTTGTAAATTTTGAAATAATTGTATAAATTATAATTATGTGTGCGTTATTTTATACTACTTAGGTAGAAATAATGTAATCAATTATATGTGAGTTTATTTATGCTAATTAGGTATGGTTAGTTTAATGATGACATAAATACTTACTAGTAAAATATATAAATTAAAGAAATTTATGTATAAGAAAAGTATATGTTCAATGCATAATGGTTATATATATGATGTTCATTATAAAAGCAATGTAATCATAACATCTCCATGTATTGATTACTAACTAATAATTTAATAAATTGTTAAATGTCAATCAGAATATATATGGACGGGTCTACGCATCGTAGATAAATGTATCATAGGTTATTACCTGGTAGAGTTGGGTATAGACAAGAGTTTTTAGACGAGGTTAAGGAGTTTGATGCACATGCTAGAAGTCAATCAGAATTTGTACATAATCAACAATATACGTGTCCATGTCGCAAATGCAAAAATCGGAAGTATAAGGATCCCGATGAAGTTAAGTTACACCTTTATCAATATGGTTTTCTTCCAAACTATTGATATTGGACTAGTCATGGAGAAATAGATCCTCATTTACATGAGGATGGTGGTATGACTTCTAACACATTCAACGCCGAAAGTGGCTCCAATCATATGAACTACGCAATGTAGAATCAAATATCGACCGTATAAATGATATGGTCACGGATGCCATCTCTCAAATCAAGGCTCTACAAAGTGAGCCTCCAAATACCCATGCCCAAACTTTCTTTAATATGGTTGAGGCTGCACAACAACCTTTGTGGATAGGAAATGAAACTCACACTAAGTTGTCTGCCACTCGTTAGAATGTTGAGCATCAAGTCCGACTACAACATGCCTCAAAATTGCTTTAATGAGATTGCTCAACTTATGAAGGAGATTTGTCCCCCGATAACCGAATTCCTCGTGACATTCACCATGCAAAGAAGGTCATTAAAAATCTTGGGATGGATGTTCAAAAAATTGATTGTTGTCGAAAAGGTTACATGTTGTTCTACAAAGAGGACATTAATCTTGATTCATGCAAGTTTTATGGTCATGCGAGATGGAAGCGTCAAAGGGAAGGACAAGGAAAAAGTCAACGGACTCCATTTGCAAGGATGTATTACTTGCCATTAATACCAAAACTTCAACGCTTGTTTGCTTCAAAAACCACAGCAGAGCACATGAGATGGCATTATGAGAATGTAAGAGAGGATGGTGTCCTATGCCATCCTTCGGATGGTGAAGCATGGAAACATTTTGATAGAGTTCACCCTGAATTTGCTACTGAGCCTAGAAATATTAGACTTGGTTTGTGCGCGGATGGGTTTAATCCATTTAGCCAACCTTCAAGGTCTTATTCAATCTGGCCAGTCGTTGTTACGCCCTATAATCTACCACCAGAGTTATGCATGACGATGCCTTATATGTTCTTGACATGCATCACACTAGGGCCTATAAATCCGAAAAATAAATTGATGTGTATTTGCAACCTCTTATTGATGAGTTGAAAACAATATGGGAAGATGGTGTGGAAACATATGATATTTCAAAAGGTGAGAACTTTCTCATGAAGGCTGCATTGATGTGGACCATTAATGATTTTCCGGCATAAGGTATGTTGTCCGGATGGAGTACTCATGGTGTCATGTCATGCCCGGTATGTGTGAATCAACAAAAAGCATTAAAATTTAGAAATTGGCGAAAATTTTCATGGTTTGATTTCCGTCGGCGGTTTTTGCCACGAAGTCACACGTTTCGAAGGAATAGCACAACATTTAGAAAAGGAAAAACCGTACATTCGGGTCCTCCTAGTTGATATATGGGGAAGAAATAAAACAATGGGTTGAAAACTTTCCCAAAGTAACAGAAGAGCAGGAAATCAACATTTTGGGGTTAAAAAAGATCATAATTGGACAAAACAAAGCATATTTTGGGAGCTTCCATATTGGAAAGATCAATTGCTTCGCCACAACTTAGATGTGATGCACATTGAAAAGAACTTTTTGAGAATATAATTAGCACTCGTTATGGATATTCCTGGGAAAACAAAGGATGATATCAAGGCAAGAATGGATTTGAAAGAGTTGTGTGATCGTGTGGAGTTGAATTTAAAGCATGGACTAAATGGTAAAATTCTCAAAACGAAGGCAAAATATGTGTTGATGTTGGAGCGAGAAGAGGGCAATATGTGAATGGGCAAGAGAGTTGAAAATGCCAAATGATTACTTGTTCGAACATTTCATACCTTGTAGACCCAAACTCCACTAAGTTCCATAGTATGAAAAGTCATGATTATCATGTTTTCATGGTACAATACCGGTGGATGTATCTATTTGAGAGGTTCTTTGGCCGATTGAAGAGATCCATAGGAAACAAATGGAAGCCTCGAAGGGAATATCGCTGAAAAATATGGATGGTTTGAAGAAACACATTTTACATCTTACTCGACTCTAATGTGCCTTGTATGTGCAATAGAAGTCGACTGAAATGAATGGAGTGAAGTTCTACACCATAATCCTACTCTTTCGGTATTCATACCGAGAAAGTGCTCGAATTGGGAAGTACACTTCGCGTTTCCTTGATGATAAGGAAAAGACGATTGCACATGTCCATGTTTTACTTGAACTATTCCAAAGTTAAACCTTACCTTGAGTGAGTTTATCTTGTCCTATACAACACTTGTTTCAATCAATTTTTTCACAACGATGATGTAATATTAATAAACAATTTAAACTCGGTCTCTTCGAAGACCAAAAACGAGCTATGTATACCGATGTTAGTGATGCGGCAATTGATGCAATGGTGGAAAGTGAGTTCGAAGATTGGTTCAAAGGAGCTGTGAGTATCATATATTAAGACTTAATGCTCATGCCTCAAATTTATTAGAATGGGTTTTTCAATTTTAATAAACTAAACCAATAATATGTTATTGACACGGATTCATTGTTATCGGGTATATCATGATGAAAAGCATGTTTACTTGATGCAATTAGCTGAAGGTCCTTTAAGGAGAATGAAAACATGGATAGCGTACATGGTGAATGGAATGTTATTTCATACTGAGGCTCGAAATGAAGGGAGGATGACCTTTAATTATGGTGTTTGTGTGAAAGGAACTGATGGAGGACATGTTGCAAATAATTACTATGGCATCTTGCCGAAGTAGTTGAAGTTGAATATGTTGGTGAACCAATAAAAAGGTGTGTGCTGTTCAAATGCGATTGGTTTGACCTTAGTCATCCTCGGGAACTCGGTGCCATAAATTTAGTTCGTATAAGTGTATCGTACAAGGCGTTATCGTAAGTACGATCCTTTCATATTTGCTAGTACTGCAACTCGGGTGTATTATATAGAGAAAAACTGAATTGGTTCGTCGTAGTGGCAGCAAAACCAAGGGCCGAGTTGATGACCAATACACTATTCCTCTTGCATTTCAAGAGGATAGTATGGGTACAATCGATCCTATAATGGAAACTTTGCCGGACACTTTGGTTGATAACTCAATATCAGCAGAAGAATTAGTTGATGATGTTATTTTAAACCACGAAGATGAGATTGAGGATGTTAGTGAAGAAGAGGATGGTAAAGAAGATGAGGAAGGTGAATGGGATGATGATAACATCACCGATGAGGAAGAAGAACATCTCATATTCAATGACGCCAAAGAGGATAGTAAAGAAGACGATGATGATACTTGATGATGAGGATGATGGCTAGTTGATGATGTTCTTTTTATGTTGTTTTATATTGAATCACTTTCATTTATGTTGTAATCAAATGAATTCTTATTAATGTAATGAAGGTGAAACAATTGAAGCGTAATTTCTTAATAGAAGAATATTTATATCTAACGCTTACATGTTGTTTTATGTTTATATCTAATCACTTTCATTTATGTTGTCATCACTTTAACCGTTGGATGTTTACTAATATTTTTATGTTGTTTATGTTAGGAAATATGGAGAGAGGTAGAGGCAGGTCGAACGGATCAGCTACTCGGGAAGGGCTAGAAACGTCAATACCGATGGTGAAGGTAATGATGTAAGCACTTCTACCCCCTCTCAAAACCCTCCTAACCTTCAGTCTTTTGTAGGTGGAGCACTATCTCCACACTCCCCTTACAATCAAACTCCAATTGGTGGGTCATTCTTTCCCAACCCTCCATATTTCCAACCTCCAAACATCCCACACATGCAAAACCCAATAGGTGGATCTTTCATCCCAAACCCTCCATATTCTCAACACGCTCATATGTACTCAAACCCGCCCAATATGTACGCATATAACCAATATGGTACGACCCTTATACCATGCATCCACGTTGGTGCCGAACAAAGGCCACCACAAAGGCCGACAAATGATGGGGCAAGCGATGCGGATAACGAGCATGCTAGTCTTGAATCAAGCAATGCTAGCAGCCGAGAAAAGATTCGGAATGAGCTAGATGGTGAAGGGTAAGTGTGATAATAAGTAATAAAATAAATTAAGCTTAATAGTAGAATAGTATAACTAACTGTTTTATATGTTTCTTGATTAGGTTCTTCTTCATTGATAAAGTTGTGGGCACGATTTCCCACATCTTCTAAAGCAAGTATGACGGAGCATGGCCTACATGGGGTAAAGTTCCTCGATCACAACGTGATCTGTGGTTTTCTGAGTTCAAGGTAATGACAAATCTTTAATTTTCTGAATTTGAGAAAACATAATGACTTATTGTGCATGTTTGAGCATTATATTATAATTTCATAACTTATAAACTACTTTTTTATTTATACAGAAATTTTTCACTTGGTCTCCAAATGATGAACTCCAAATAAGAAGAAATTTTGAGAAGAAAGGAAGTGATCGATTAAATGACTTCATGATGAAGGCAAGGAAAAATAAGAAGAAGTACCGACGAGAGTTGAAAATATTGGGAAGTTGCTGACTACAAGAAGTTACGTGAGCGAGGCTCGGAAAAACCGCAATGCTCGATCAAGGTGGACTTGGTTCATTGCTCCATATTTGTGGCTCAATCCCTATGACGGAGCATAAGCGGTGATTGGTGAAGACGCGGACACTCGCTCGGCACAATTCGAGTTCTAACAGAGGAATCGGGTATAAGAATTTCTCATTTATAGAGTTTTGATTCCAAGGCATTCTCTGTACCTTAGAAACTTTTCCGAGTGATATGGTATCTTCTCTAAGTGATATAGCATTTACTTCATGTACTCTTGCTTGTCTTTGAGTGACTCGGAATGTATTCAGAATATCTCACTCAATTCGAATCCCTCATCATTTAGATATATCGCATGTTGAATTGACTAGTATTTCGCTCTACCGCACTCGAGTCCGACTTCATGTTATAAGTTCTATTCTATTGGAATCAATGCTTCTAGTATGAATTATGCTTAGTCTAGATCAAGTTTGTTTCACTTTGATATTCGTTGTATAACTTGATTCCTGCTTAGACTAACTCGGATGGAATTTTGAGTTTCATGGATATTAGACTCGGAAAATTCCACTCACTTTCCGACTCGGATAATTAGTTGCTTAATTATCTTATTTATATTATTATCTGTGTCTAATCGTGGACCAAAGTATTTTATACTTTGAGAACCAAAATTGATTTACTTTTGTAGGTTATTCAAACGAGGATACACTTTTTGAATTACAAAAGTAACCGGCTTCAAAAAGTCAAATCACCAGCGAGACATGGCTTTTCCTCTTCTCTGGCCTAGCCCCGGAAGGTTGTGTCGTGGCATGTCTGTTTCCAAATCTGGAAAACTGAAACGCTAAGCTTAACGGTGGTTTCCACCTTATCTTTCGAGACACCGCCAGTGGTTTTGGGACTTTCAAAAGAGTTAAGAACCGTTGCCCAACGTTCATTTCATAACGGATACTTTCTCGAGTGACTCGGAAAGTTCTTAACAACGGTCACAAAGGACCTCCCGTCGAAGTTGGAGATAACGGCTATGCTGCTTGGTCATCTATAAATAGAAGCCAACTCACAAGACTTGAAGATTGCCAAACCTATTGTTAATACACGTACTTGAGCAAAATCATAGTATTCATTCTCAATCTTCTACTTACAACTCTCACTCTGTAATTCATTACTTTTTGAGTTGTAAGGTCTTGTACTTAGTTACAAACACTTTCTTACTTTCTGGGTAAGGTCCCTTGACTAAGCTGTAAAGGTTAACTCAGCTTAGTTGTCCCTACCTGTAAGGGTTATCTCAACTAGGAAGTATTAGATCGGATAAGGAAATTTCGAGTCTAGGAAAACTTATAAAGAGTTGTTTAAGGGAGCAACTTGGGTTCGATCAGTCTACTGTATTTTGTGGACTCAAAATAGTAGATTTGACTTTGTGCTTGGATTAGCACGGTCCGTCGTTTTCTGCCCCAGGAGGGTTTCCATGTAACTTCTTCGTCTTTACTTTCCGAGTACATTCTAAACTTAGACAGTCTCAAAAGCTTCGACTTTATCCGCCTCTTTACTCTTCATAGCAATTCGAGTTCATACTTTTCTGACCCCACTTTTGACTCGGAATCTGTTTCGCCTCCACCTTGGCAAAAGAGTTTGATTTTCAAAGAAAATCCTCCATCACCCTATTCACCCCCTCTAGGGTGACTCGGACTCTCCCGAGTAAACCTTCAATTGGTACATACCTCTTTAGTGATTACGCATGCAACTATTAACATGTTCATATTAGTAAATTGAATCTCTACTAACTTTTTTGTATTTAGATGAAGGAGCTTAAAAGAGTTCTTCCTCTACCGACCCAACTATTTTCACGAACCCACAAAACAAAAAGGACGAATGGGTCGACCAAAAATCCAAGGCCATTTATGTGAGTAACCTTATGTATGCAATTTTCATATTTTTCAATATATGGTCTTCCTTGACAACCTGTGATAGTTACATGTCTCAAATATTTATATAATATTCAGGACAAGTTTCAAAAAGAGTGGGAAGAGTTGCAAAACACTTAACCCACTCAACCTTCTACCGATGACCCCAACTCTTCGAGGATCATGTCTCCACCCCTTCACAACATGAGTTGTGGGTCAAAGCCAATGCGAACAAGAAAGGTTGCATTTATGGACTTGGATCCGAGGCTAAAAACTTAAAACCAACCATGTCCTTCAAATCACCGAAAGCTTCTACTCCGGATGACTCGGATTTGAGAGCAACAAGTGCATAATTTAACTTCGAGTTACATCAATGGATTGAGCATGCTCGTGTGCTTGGGTTCGAAAATAGGCAGCTTAAAGAAAAGGTGGACAGTTTAGCTGAGTCAATAGCACGCTTCACTGAATTTATGAAATCTCAGCAAGCATCCGGATTTCACCGTCGACCACTACAACCACAAGAGGAAGAGGAAGAGGAAGAGGAAGAGTGAGGACCCTAAATTTATTGTGAACTTTTGTAAATTGGTGAACATTTTGCGAACTTTTCACATAATGTGTTTATGGTTCGTTGTGAACTTTTGTATGGTTGTTTTTGTGAACTTGTGAATTGGTTTTAAATATGTTTGGATTGTTCATGATTTTAAACATGTATGTTGGATTTGTATATCCAACTTGGATGAGTAGTTTGTGGCCGACATATGTAAATGCCAAATGTAATTGTCACATATGTGAATGTTGGATTTGTATATCTATTCACAATTTTTTGTACTAGGGTAACGAAAAATTAGAAAAATCTATTTTGGAATTCTGCCAAGATAATGACGGAACAGCGACGGATCGGCGACGGACCATTGTCGATTAGCGACGGACCATTGTGGATTAGCGACGGAAAACAGCGACGGAAATACTACAAATTCCGTCGTTAAAATCAGCGACGGAAAATGTATTCCGTCGCTGATTTCCATAAGCTACGAAAGGAATTTCCATCGATGATCCGTCGCTAATTAGCGACGGATTCGGAAATTTCCGTCGCTAAATTTTAGCGACTCGGCTTTCGGCGACGGAATATTTCCGTCGCTATTTCCGAAAATCGTCGCTATTTGACAATTTTCACGTCGCTATTCGTCGAGTTTTCTAGTAATGTATGTTTGAACTTAATTTAATCATGCACGTATTACGTGCAATTCAAAGCTAGTATTTTTAACAAAAATAATTAATTTAATTTGAATTTTAAAAAGGATAGAAAATGGAGGGAAGTAATTTCGAGAGAATTTATTTAGGCGGGATTTAATGTGGTGTAAGGAGCAATTAAAAAAAAATTCAATTATAATATTATATTAGATTAGATTAGATTAGATATGTGGAGTGTCGAATGGAATATTCTTTTGAAATAAAAAAATATTTTAATATTAGGAAAATAAAGTAGGAAGTCCATTTAAACCAAGAATTGTAATAATAAGATAAATTAACAAAATGATGAGTAGCACACTAAATATTCTACATGTGAGGAACACACAAAGAGGTGGCCACTTGAAGTTAGATGCCTAATTATTCGGTATGTATAAATGTTAAATAATAATATCCGTCAGATTTTATACTACCGTAATTTGACATTAGTGATGAATAGTTACAAAAATATCTTGCATCCGACATAAATTCGTAATTATACATCGATAATGCAAATAAAATGATAAAAACATATTTAATCATCCTTCTCCGCCAAAAGGTGATTTTAGTAAATAACCAAATATAATACTTGGGCTAATGCTCACCTGCTGCCTAACAAACTTTATTTTAAAAGAAAAAACATTCAGGTATGGGTTCGGGTTCGGGCGAGTGAACCCTATACACGTACCTGCCCCATACCTAAACCCGTTTTACCCATACCCGCCCCATATCCAAAAATTTTAAATTTTTATACCTCATACCCACAAAAATCGGAATGGGTTCGGGGCAGTTTGTTCGTATCCGGTTATACTCTCATCCCTATTCATGATAAGGAGTGTAAGGCTTTATCCTAAAATCATAATGGTGGTAAGAGTAGCTCACTAGACTTATATCAAAATCTTCGTAGTGAATTTTCAATATGAGATTCCACTTGTATGTCATATATCTCAATTGTCAAACCTGTGTATCCAATACAATCCTTGAAATCTGCATCACCTCTAGATCAGCTAATACTGGCATTTCAAGTTTGGGCATGAATCTGAAATTATTCTTGCAAAAGGGTTTGAGGGGCATATAAGGAGTTAAGGAAGTTATTTTTCATAAGCTTTGTCATTTCAGCGTCAACCATATGGTACTACAACACATTCACAGAGATACAACACTTTCTACAAAAATATGAAACTTCTACTCAGCCTTAATTTCGGATGAATTAATTGAGAATGGGTTTAAAATTGCCTCGGAGCTGGGAAGATTGCCTCCCATATTACTCAATGACGAGGTGGATGACGATAAACTCCAACATTTGGGCATGTATAGCCTGAAATACTGCTCCATAAGCTCAGGCGAAAACGTTTTCAACCAGTAGGAGACTCTGTACCATGATGGTTCTATTAGATACCTTTCACCCTGGCAGACGCTCTTTACTATGGCCTTTGCACACCTGTCTGCTTTACCCAGTGGGAAACCCCTTAACAAGTGCCGAACCTGCAATTAATTACCTCTATAAAGATTAATATATGATTGTATCTCGTAAAAATAAGATCTACGGAGGAACTAGCTTCAATGAAAACAAAGTAAGAAGCTTAAATCTAGCTCTTACACGGGGATCAATAGTCATTCGACCATCTTGTGCAAGGTGTTTGCCTTTGGTCATTTCTGACTCAATGAACCCGGGGTCACTATCGTTATACGAATATCTGATCCAACTTCAACCCTTATTGTCTCGTAAAATGCTAATACTGCAGCTTTACTTGCCTAAAATTAATCAAAATACAGTCTTAAACAGTTATATTCGATTCCTCACTGGAATCAGAATGTACCAATTAAGATTCATAATGCTTTGCGTTCATATATTACTAAAAAGTCATAAGTAGAATGCATATATAATCGGGACAAAAAGGTAGCGTACATTGTAGAAGCTCATTCTTGGTACAGGTGACCAAGCAGCACAGGATGCCATCGCAATTATCTTTCCACCAGTACTTCTAAGGTGTGGAATTGCGAAATGAGTTATATATACAGAACCCCAGAAATTAACATCCTGCAAAAGCCCCAAAATATCTAGTTTTTGCAAACTTCTAGATATTGCATTTTCAAGTTGTTTTCCAGCATAAGATGAAATTGACTGTTAGAGCGAGATTAAAGAGAGGTTTTTGAAGTACACTACCATAACGTGTTGCGCTTTAGTGATGTCTTCATAATCTTCAAATAAGCTAACTGATACAATCCCAGCATTGCTCACTAGATGGTCCACTTCAAAACCATTAAAAAGAACCCACAATCATCAATTGAAACATTTATATCTCTCCATTAGCTGTAATATTTGTAAGGGTAAGAAGGCCTATATCTTGATCTCTCCAAACCCATAAAAATGGGACCCACCCTAGGATTCACTGTTCTTGTATCAAATGCAGCATATGGAGGTGAAAAACTTTAGAGACCTTTATTTGTAGGTAAAAATATTCAAAGAAACAAGTAAACGTACTTCCGGAAGACACTAGAGCTCCAATGAAAAATGCAGTTCACTACCGCCTAACTGCATACTAATGTCAAAGTTGGCAAGATATAATAACCCTTCCCTGCTCCTCGGGGGCCTTTTGGAGTAGTATATTTGTAATATGTCCAGTCTTAGCAAGTAAGATCGAGTTTGATTCTCCATAAATTGTGTGTAAAATTAAACAGAAAATTGATGGACTTGCTTACATCTTCCGAAGTATGAAATGGCAGAATCGACGATACGCTTGCAGTCATTCACATCTGTAACATCTGCAGTAACTTTAACAACATCTGGGGAGCCAATCTCAAGGCATGTATCGGCTACTTTTCCGAGGCTTTTGCCCCTAATATCTGCTAGAGCTAGGCATGCTCCTCTTCTTGCATACTCGTATGCCAATTGCTGCGCGAGTTGTACAGATTTTAGTCACGATAGCTCATTATACTGGTCATACTGAAACTTTCACATACATATGCTACTTAAGACAAACATGCGAAATTTTCGATTTGAAATTCTATGAGAAAATGGAAAGGGAGGGTCATAACGTTATCATCCTATTGCCTTAGTATGATGATGTCGTCCTAATAAAGTAAAGGTAGCTTTAACTACAAATTGGAATTGAAGGTTATATACTTTATATGCTATTTTCGTAAATATCCTTTTAGGTCTGAAACGTGAATACTATTTCCTCTCCCTATGTAGGCAATTTAGTAAATTTAGTAAAACTTAACGGAGCCAAACAAATTTTTAATAATAAGTACCTCAATAATAGTTATAGTATAATGTAGATCACTTTAAAAATATTTTTAACAATATAGTACCCTAAAAATAGTTTCCAAAGAATGAGGGATACTCCTAAGTCATTTTTGCAAATTAAAATAATATGATAGAGTATCTAGAGAGGCCATCATATGAGATGTTGCACCGGTATCCATGTACCAATTCTCATTAGGCATATTCATGGTCATTGTATGCATCACGAACTCAATATCAGTTTGTAGAAGTAGGAGAGGGTGTAGATTGAGTAATGAAGACTTAAGCACAACTACCCAGAATTCCCAGCTGATGAGTAGGGGGCAAGTTGAAGATGATATAGGGTAATGGCATGAAGGTGCTATCCATGGCACCCAGACTGACCAAGGTGGATAGGCTACCTACGGTGGTGGTTATGCACAGCCTGGACGCTGGTGATATAGCTGCTACGGTAAGTATTGGTGGCTGCCACCATGACCACGACCCTTGCCACTATGAGTTTTTCCCTTGTAGTGACGATAGTGGGGTTTCTTGTGATGGGGACTGTCGTTTGTGGCATGTCTAGATTCAGTTACTAGGTACCGTGAATCAGCAGCGGAGGCAGTGGTAAGGAGGGCAGTGCTTGGGGCCAGCAATAATAGAGGCTTGTTTAGCCTTGCAGGTTTCTTGAAAATAAACCTCAATCGAGCAACATAAAAGGAAGGGAGATGAGTACTATGTTGAAGAATGGCTGCAACACCATCATAGTTGTCATTTAAACTGACAATTAATTGAAGGACTAACCTCTGTTGTGAAACCGAGACATCAACATTAACAAGTTGATCAGCAAGCATTTTGAGCTCTTGACAAAAAAACCGAGACGTTCGAGAAATCGTGAAGCTTAATGTGGCTGATTTGATTTCCAAGTATAGGGCACAGGCGTTCTTATTATCCTGAAAAATGCTTGCTAATCGTTCCCAGGCTTGTTGGGTTATGGCATTGGGTTCAATAATGGTGTGTAGAAGATCGTTCGAAATTGTGTCGTAAATCCATTGAGGACTATTGCATCGAGGCGAGACCAAAGTTATGGGTTAGGCGTATTCTCTTGCGCATCTTTGGTGATAACAAGTGGGTGGCGGGGTGATTCGGTTAGGGGAGGAGGTATGTGTGGTCGAGAACTTGATATAGACGGCAATGAATTTTAAACAATGCAGCCCATGAAGAATATTGAACCTTCTTCATCTCGAGAGTAATAGGGATAAAGGTTTTCATATTTATGACAGCAAGAGCGAGCTGAAAGATCGAAGAGGGAGCCATGGAAGAAGCAAAAAGGAAGGGAGTGAACCGATAGAGATGGCGGTAAAAAGAAGTTGGTCTGATACCATGTAAGACGGTAATCTAATGCCTTTTCGAGTTATTTGAGTATCATAATATAGTAGAGTACAAGAGCCATTTAAGGCTGTAACTTAGGCTAACAATCAAGGCAATAATTTAGACTGAGAATGAGAAGGAAACTAATCCTACAATACACATACAATAAATGAAAGGATTTTATTTACATATAGTCTAATATATATAACAGCTGCAAGTTTTCTTTTCGTTTACGTTTTTGGTACAAACAATGTTGATTTCTTTATACTGAAATCTTGTTCAAGTACAATTAATGTAACCTTTTTTCAGTAGGATTGTCGACACTTTTGTACCTTGTGATATCGACAAATAATAAAATATTTTTTTGTCACGTATCATAAATAATAAAGTAGTACCTTGAGGTATCGTATGCTTAATAATTTCCTCTTGGTCTATTTTTAAATTTTAATTTTTATGGTTGTAAGATTTTAATTTTAACTTTTGGTAAATGTTTTTTATTATTTGAGAGTGAAGGTATTTGTTTTAATTATATTGAATTTGTAGTTAAATATTAGCCATTTATTTTTAATCTAAGGACCCTAATTACGAATAATTTTTCTTCTAAAATTGACTCAACCACCATTTATTTATTAAATTTTCGCAATTAATATATATTTTTTGAAAAATAATTAAATTCAAGCCCTTGAATTTTCATTCGAATAACTTATTTATATGTTCTTAGTTGATACATATTTTTTATAATATAATATAGTCAAGTAAATAAAAACAAAATGAGGGTAATGTAATCATTTAACTTCTAAAAAATAAACTTCTGCAACTATAATAATATTATATAATAATTTAGGATATTAATTTATTATTTATGATACTTGAGAGAATTTTTTTATCATGTATCAATACTACATGATGCAAAAGTATCAACATTGGGGGAAGAATCACACCTCCAGAATGAGACTTCTGTCTTTTCCTTCAGCATGACCAAATCCAGCACTAGGCAAAGAATGCTACCTCATGCTCCCCAACCCCTCCCCCCAAAAAAAAGAGATAAAAGATAAATGAGACATGATGAAGAAAATTACATTAGGAGAAGAAAATTGACCTCGCCAATGCCGGAGGAAGCGCCGGTGATGATGACAACTTTACCAGCAACATCTTCGATGGAGGAGAGGAATGAAAGTAGGACATAAAGGAAGAACTTGAGCAACTGAAAGAGGGGAAGAATTAGGCACAATGACAAGACGATGAAGGGCGGAGCCACTATGTTCAACACCTTGTTCATCAAATCCATTGTTTTGTCTCTCTTCTATTCTTTGCCTCCTCAAAGTTAGAAGTGACAAAACACAACTAATTAAGGACGAAATGGAAGCTTGTAGCTAAGGCTAGTTCTTTTCTTTGCCTAGCACTGTCCCCCTTCTCAAAAATAATATTATTTATATTAATTCATAACACTTTCAACTACTCTTATTTTTAAATTTAAAAATATAAAAATGACTTAAACTCATAGTTTCTCGCATTAATGTTGGTTGGTGTGCAGTGTTGTCAACTTGTGACCGACTAACTCACGCCATCAATGAACAATAATTAAGAAGTTTGTGATAAGAGATTTGAGATTGGTTTTATTTTGTATACATGAAGAGGGGAATATATGCATATTAGTCTAGAGTATGGAACATCTTTGATGGGTCATGGGTGACTTCAATGCCCTAATCACTTCACTGAGGACAGGGTGGAAATCTTCTGACAATCTTCATTTTAGATTTTGTGTTGATCAATATGGTCCTCAACAAATGTGCAATAAAGAGCTTTTTTTTTTTTTTTTTTTGGGAGTGCGAATGAAAGGTTAAAGACCAATATATATATATATATATATATATATATATATAATTACTTGGTCGAGAATAATAATCAAGCTAGCGCTTAGTCGGACAAGTGTTTTGATTAATTTGAAAAGATTGGACATTATTACTGATATTTTGAGCATCACAAAGTTCTCAGAACGTGAACCAAGTGACATTATCAATAATTAAATCACCGGTCACCGGCAACCGCTTCTCTATTAGCGACCCTCTCGCAAGCTTTGTCTGTCCCTCTTGGCCTCCTGTTGTCACCGGTTCCCTTATTTCTTTTTCAAAGGAAATTAGGGCTTTTTAGGCGAATTCAAGTTCTTCTTTCTTCTCATCTTCAATTTTTAGGAAAAATAATTACAAATTCTTCTTCCAATTGTGCGAATTTAGATTGTAAATTGTTCTTTAATTTGACGATTTAGGTTGTGTGATTTGACTGAATTCATGGGGTTGCTTTTAGTTTGTGGCATGAATAAACTCATTGGAGTTTGCTATGCTTTTTGAGTTATGCCACGTTCATCTTTGAATGTCTCTTGTTATGTTCATCTTGAGTTCTGCTATATAGCTTGCTGAGTGGTCCAGAAACAATCAATCTAGGATTGTCTTGCGGACTTTCTGGAATATAATTCATTTGTCAAAATTATTGCAAAAGTTGCAAAATTTTAGCAAAGAGCTGGTAGGGATTTGAGGACATTGCTCAACATTCTCCTTGAGGAACTGCAGTTGTGGCTTTGTTTTGATTTCTTTGGTTTCTGATTTAATGGATTTATCTAAAGAGTTGTTTATTGTTGGATCTTGGACGTGTACACATTCTTAAGATGTTAAACAGTTTGTAACTGCAAATCAATATTAATTGAAATCCCTGATATTCTGTTTTGATTGCAATCCGTTTGATTGTTTTCTAAGAAGTACGGATATAGATACAATACAAGACATAGACACGATACTATACCAACACGCAAACACATGATATTTGAGAAAATAGGATACAAGAAGTCTAGTGCACACATTGTGATTAGAAATCATATATTATATTACATATGTGTTTATAATTTCATTTATGTTTTATCCTTGGAGTGGTCTTGTCCATACTTGAATGCATATTGTTCATTATGTGTGCATAGTACAACTATCAACAACAAAACTCAATTTCTTTTTGCCATCTATTTGGTTAGCATGTGTTTGAGAGTGTTCAAAGAGTGTGTGAAAGTATCAGTGTCCGAAGGTGTTGAACATAGATACATTAAAGCCATAGAGACTGTCCTTGCTTGTCATATCTTTCTCATGTTTTCATTAGTAGAACTCATTGCCATTGGGCATCAGGTGCAACCTTCATGTACGTTTGGATCTCTGGTGCCCACTATTTAATGGGATCCATCTTGAGTGATCATTCTTGTTGCTAAAACACTTATTTTGCATTGATATAGTGTATAAAATGGGAAAAAAAGAGAATGTTTAATTGTTTGTTTTGTGTATTTCAATATGTTCTCAGGTAACTATGGTGTAGGTATATAAACAAGAGCATGTTTACGAGCACCCATGGGAGAGAGTGACATTTGCATCTTGGCGCAAGTATGTCAATCTTGAGAACAAACACTCTCTGTCTCACGTCTTTGAGGTTGACACACTAAACAAAAAGCTGGAACCTGAATCTGGGAAACTTTACACCATTCGTGCACTCACAATTCATGCCTGTAGGCCATGATTTATACATTTAATCTCTGATGTAGACCGAAATGCACGGTCTCCGAAAAGTATTCGGTCTCGTTAGAGACCGAAAAACCGATCTCTAAATCAGTAAGTGATTTTAGCCTTTTAAGTAATTTTAGACTTTTAGCTCCAAGATAAAGCGACGTGTGATACTCGCACGGAGATGTGGGTTCGAATCCCACATAGGCTTGCTAATTGTAATGAATATTTATGAACTTGTGACCAAAGAATGATCGAATCATTGTAGGCTTATAGTAGTATGCGGTACTCCACGACTTTGTGTAGTTTCGATTGTTGGCTTTTGAAAGTGGTTTTGTTTCAGGCCATACTGTTTATTAGAGAATATGTTTGAGTATAAGTTGAAATCAAGAAGCCTATATGGGATTCGAACCCACATCTTTATGCAGTTGTACAATGCTCTATTATTGAGTTAGTAGGCTTTCACAACGTGTTTCACGCATAACAAAACGTCCAAACAAGTAAATATTTTTGAAACACTCCTAGGAATTTTGAGTTCATCGTGCCAAGTCTCAACTTCTAGCTTATAATTGGCAATTGTATTCAAGTCTTGCTGATTTAGAAAAACAATAAATGGAACATAGATGCCTTAAAACCTTTTGTGTATTTTTGTTGGGCAGCTAAAGCAGTAATCTTCCTGTCTATGCACTCCCCCTCTCTATCTTCATTCATTCCGTAAGACTGGAACTATCATGATCGGCTTCGTATTCCATGATTGCCAGTGCGAGAGGTTAGATATTGCATTGTTAGTCTTTTTTTGTTTAGATTATTTTGCTTCATTCTTTACATTATACACACTACCACAATTTTATAAGAACATTCCTTTTGTTTTGTAGGACATAGCTTTGCTGATCATCAAAATTCAAATCTACATGACTCGTGAAAATTTGAAATAGGTCATATAACATTGTTTCATTGAATCAAACTGAACTTGGCATTCAAGATTCCTGCCACTTGTATCTTGAACGACTAAGATTTGACAAAAATCATCGCTATTTGTAACATAACATAAACTGTTGTCACTGAAAGGTCATTTCCAATTTATTTACGAATTCGGTTTTCTACATACCTAAAAACGCAATGTGCCACAACCCGAGGGACTGGATCAAAGCAGAGCATCCTGAATATGTTGCCATATCCACTCCTGTCAGTAGACATTGCCATTTTCAAGAAGCATCCTGTTGGAAGTTAAACGCACAATTTATAAATTGTCTTGAAGATTTTGTGAATGAGCAAAAAGATGAGCACGTGAAATTGAATCAAACTACAACAGACGAGAGACTAAATAGTTTGGGCAAAACTCTATCCCCCTGGTCATTGATGTTATAGTTAGAATGATAAGAACAAGATTGCAAAGCTATGGGGATTCATTAAGCGGTAACAAACGGAGGTCTTAATGATCATCCCGTTTGCCCTGTCCAATGCTCAGCACATCAAGAACGAGCATATGCGGCTTCTTGGAAGCACTCTTTCTCTTCCTCAATTGCCCTCCTTCTTTGTAAAGCAGATTCCTTGCACTTCTCCATTTCTTCACCTACTTCAATAAAGTGCACATCGATTTCACTCGTCAAATGGAAAGAAGAGAAAAAGAACATGACAGAATCCGTACATAATTAAAAATGAAAAGGAACATTGATTTCATCCCAGGAAGGTGCTTTTCGAGTAGGTCGAGAGAGGGAGGTGAAGATGTGAATTTTCCCAAACCCTAATATTTGTTCGAAAGACTAATAGTCTCACTTCAATTGTCGCAAATTTCACAAAGTAATAATCAGAAATCTGAATTCAATCAAACCACATAACCTGAATTTGCAAATTGAAGAACAATACGAGTTCAAATTTCACAAAGTATTTTCACTAATTTCACGGGACAGTTCAGGGGAGTTTCAATCAAACCACACAATGAGTTTATTCATGTCACAAAACTACAAATAAATGCATGAATTCAATCAAAACATAGAACTTGAATTTGCAAATTGAAGAAGAACTTAGAATCTGAATTCACACAATCGGAAGAACAATTTGTAATTATTTTTCCTAAATAATTGAAGATGAGAAGAAATAAGTGCTAGGGAAAATTATAACAAAGTCCATCATTATATACACCCGAATCCAATATATCAAATCGAAGGAACAGTTAATAGAACATACCTGAATCCATGGTTGACATAAGTTCTCCTTGAATGACGTACTATTAAGACAGCTAGATTTTTGTAGTCTCACAATCTCTACGATAATGGGATGTCGGGGAGAATTAATTCGTACGTGCGACCTAGGGACCATAACCTTTATTTATAGTTGTACCCTTCTAGGGTTTTGACACACTACTGTTATGTCTATCATAGAACAGTAGTGGGCCACCGATCTCTATACATGTAAGGCCCACACCCTACTAGATATATTAAAACCCAATTAATTGTATCCTCATTAGATCACTTTTAGGTTGGGCTATAAGTATGACAGTCCTTACAATACATATTTAATTACATATAAGCTCATCGTTGCATTATGATCCAACAATCTCCCACTTGAGCTATATATAACCTTACAATATGTATCAACTAAATTTTGAGCTCAATATTACTGTCATTATAACAATATATCTAAACTAATCCTATCCATCAATAATATCAACATAGGACCAAAGCGGCCTTCATTACATTATCGTAACTCGACCCATCAATAATCACTTATGCTAATACAAAAGAATGACATGGATTATGATGTGGATGTGTAGCATGAAAATTTCATGTGATGTGATCTCAACATGTCTATTTCCAACTGGTCCACTTTAAACGTTAGTGAGATCCAAAATATAAAGAGAGTATAAGGAAAACTTTAATGTAACTTTATTTCTGCGAAAATATCCTCATAGCCGAAAACCAAATTACATAAGTTAAATGTGCATCTAAATTACAAACTCCCACTAAAACCGAATATCCTCAAAAGAAGACACAACACCCATATGAGCCACATGCTCATGAAACCGATTGGGTGGTATCGCCTTAGTAAGCGGATCTCGCAATCATAGAGTTTGTACCAATGTACTCAATTGACAATTCCCCACTCTGAACTCTTTCTTTCACAACTAAGAATTTGAGAGTCACAAACTTTGACTTTCTCAAACTCTTGTTGTTGTTGGAAAACATGTTTGCAGATTTATTGTCACAAAATAGTTTAAGTAGTCTATGAACAGTATCCACTATCCGCGAGTCCCATGACAAAATTTCGCAGCCACATCCCATAACTAGATGCCTCATAGCAAGCAATAAACTCCGCTGCCATAGTGGAAGGAACCATAATGGATTGTTTGACACTCTTCCAGGATATAGCACCTCCAGCTAGCGAGATACATGAAGCGTGATGTAGACTTCATGCTGTCCATGCATCCAGCAAAATCGAGTCGGTGTGCCTAATGATCTCAAGCTGATTTGATCTCCGATATGTGAGCATGTACCCTTTTGTTCTCTGTAAGTACCATAATACCCTTTTACTTGCTCTCCGGTGCTCTAACCCTGGATTGCTTAAGTATCGCCCCAACATTCCTGTAATGTATGCAATGTCTAGACGAGTGCAGACTTGGGCATACATCAGGCTACCTATTACCGATGCATAGGAAACCTTTTCCATACTCTTTTTCACAAAATCATTCTTAGGGCACTTGTGTGAGACTAAACTTGTCTCCCTTATCCACAGGGGTGTCTCCTGGTTTGCAACCTTGCATGTCGTATCTTTTCAATACCTTTTCGATATAATTCTCTTGTGACAACCCAAGAATACCTCGAGAGCAATCTCGATGTATCTTGATACCTAATACAAAGAGGCGTCACCAAGATCTTTCATCTCAAAATTCTTTGATAGAAATATCTTGGTTTCGTGTAATAAGCCTATATCATTGCTAGCAAGCAATATGTCATCGACATACAAAACCAGAAAAATATATTTGCTTCCACTTGAACTTATGATATATGCATTCATCAAATAAATTCAACTAAAAACCAAACGAGAGAACTACTTGGTTAAACTTCACATACCACTGGCGAGACGCCTGTTTAAGTCCATAGATGGATTTCTTTAGTTTTCAAACCATATTCTTTGGGTCTCCAACCACGGTTTTCTGGTTGCCTCATATATATAGTTTCATCAATGTCACTATTGAGAAATGTTGTTTTCACATCCATCTGAAGTAATTCAAGATCAAAATGCCCAACTAATGTCATTATAGTCCTTAAAGAGTCTTTCGAAGAAAATCGAGAGAAAGTCTCTGTATAATCAATGCCTTCCTTTTGTGTAAAACCTTGCACAACAAGGCGTGCCTTAAATCTCTCCACATTGCCATTTGAATCCCTCTTAGTTTTAAATATCCATTTATTACCAATGGGTTTCACACCTTACGGCAAAGGGACGAGATCCCATACAGACATTGTCCTTCATGGATTGCATTTCCTCATTCATGGCATTTAGCCACTTCGAGAATTTTCACTTTCCATGGTCCGGCGAAAGTTGAACGGATCATCTTCCATCACTAAGGACTTAATCTCATTGTTCATCGCATCTATCCACTCTTGAGAGTTAGAACTTTCACTAGTTTGATGAGAATCGAGTTCCATCAAACCAATGTTTACCTCATGTTCATGAAGAAATGCGATATAATCACTTGACACTGCATTTCTCCTTACTCTAGTGCATCTCCTTAATGGCATAGGTTCTTGAGGAGTAAGAGTTTGTTCTTGAGGAACAACTACATGTACAGGAGGTTCAGGTTCATCAACATTGTCTTGTGGTGTGTCGAAACAATGTCGGGTGTAGAACCCCGATCAATGCTAATGACACCTGTAGGGATATGAACATATTCCTCTTCAAAGACAATGTCTCTAACCGAATCTCCCATCTCAAACTCGATATCCTCAAGAAATCGAGCATTTATCATCTCAAAAATGACTTAGATTTAGGATAAAGAAAACTTAAACCCCTTAACCTTTCAGCATATCCAACAAAATAACAACTAACCGTCCTAGAGTCCAGTTTTCTCTCATTTTTCCTATAAGGCCGTGCCTTAGCTGGACATCCCCAAATATGAAGATGATTTAGACTTGGCTTCTTGCCAGTCCAAAGTTCATAAGGGGTTTTAGTAGTCGCTTTAGTTGGAACTCGTTAAGAATGTAAGTTGCGGTTTTAAGTGCATCAACCCGGAGTGACTCCGGTAAGGTAGAGTGACTAATCACACTCTCACCATGTCCTTAAGAGTCCGATTTCGCCTTTCAGTAACACCATTCATTGTGGGTGAACCCGGCATGGTATACTGTGGGACAATACCACATTCCTCTAGGAATTTTGCAAATGGTCTTGGATGTTGTTTACTCGAACCGTCATATCTACCATAGTATTCACCACCACGGTCGGATCCGACACTTTTTATCCTTTTGCCAAGTTGGTTTTCAACTTCAGCCTTAAAATTTTTGAACACGTCAAGTGACCGAGATTTTTCATGAATGAGATATGTATAGCCATATCTAGAATAGTCGATCTATGAACGTTATAAAATATTGTTGACTATTCCAAGAAGGATTTGGAAAAGGCCCACAAATGTTCGTATGAATAAGTTCTAAGACGTCCGACAATCTATTGACATCAAATCTCCTTTTATTGGTTTGTTTACCCTTTATACAATCAACACACACGTCCATGTCTCGTGAAAGTTAAAGGTTCAAGAATTTTGTCTAACACAAGTCTTTCTAATCGCCTTTTGGAGATATGACCCAACCTTTTGTGCCACAATGCAGCAGAATTCTCATCGATTAATTTTCTCTTTATGTCTCATGTACTTAAATGCAAGGATTCAGAATATGAAGCAATTGTTTCAAGTGAATATAGACTATCACCATGCAATAAAGAACCGGATGCAACCAATTTCGAATCATGAAACAAACTGAATATTCCATTTCCAAATGAACAATGATAACCAGATTTGTCCAAAATGGGAACAGAAATCAAATTGCATGCTCGCACGACGGTACAACAAAAGTTTCATTAAGATCCAAATAAAATCCAATCTTTAGCAATAATCTAAACTTTCCAATTGCCTCCACAGCAACTTTTTGACCGTCTCCCATGTAGATGTATCTTTCACCATCACCGGGTTTTCGGTAACTCAAGTAACCCTGCATAGACACACCGATGTGAGTAGTTGCACCGGACTCCATCCACCATGTATGTCTAGGCACCGAGGCTAAATTAACCTCTGAACAAACCAAACCAAGAAGCATACCTTTCTTAGCACACCAAGCGCGATATTTGGTGCATTGCTTCTTCTTATGATCTGCACCACCGCAAAAGAAACAACCCTTATCGGCTCCAGTGACTGGTTTTGCCTTCGTTGTTTCTTATGAGGTGCCTTATCTGCAGACTTCCTTACTCTTGACCCTTTTCCTCTTAGATTTAGAGGTTAAGACAAGATGAACACTTTCGAGTCTTATCTAACTTCAACCTTTCCTCTTCCCGAACACGAGTGTGAGATGAGCTCATTTAGAAACCAAGTATCCTTTTGATAGTTGTAGCTCACCTTAAACTGGTTAAAACTTGTTGGAAAAGATATTAAAACTAAATACACTAACAGGGCCTCGGAGAGGTCAAGTTTAAGTGCTTTTAGTTTTGAAGCTAGATGAGACATCTCCATGATGTACTCCCTTATGTTTCCATTACCTTTATACCTCATCGAAATTAAGTTTGTCAAGAGCGTACCAATTTCAGCCTTTTTGTTATTGGCAAACCTATTTTCAATTTCAAGTAAGGAAATCCTTAGCCGTATTTTTATCTTCGGATATAGTGCCCCTGAATGCTTCAAGAATGGCTTTCTTTATGATCATCAAACATATACGATTTAATCTCTTCCACTTTTCATATTCCCTCTTTTGATCAAAGTTACTCCGAGTAGTAGGTTTAGCGGGAGAGTCCACCCTTAATGCAAGGTCGAGATCCATGACTCCGCAAACAATCAAAAGGTTCTCTTGAATTGACTTAAAGTTAGAGCCATTCAAGCATAGGAATAGAGTTAATGTCTGGCGAGTGATATTAGCGAGCATTAGAAACAATTGTATCAAAGGAAAAGAAGATAGTTACAAGCATGCTCTTAAACTTTAAAATTTAGTTATAATAATAATAATAATAATAATAATAATAATAATAATAATAATAACAACAACAACAACAACAACAACAACAACAACAACAACAACAACAACAACAACAACAACAACAACAACAACAACAACAACAACAACAACAACAACAACAAGAATAATAATAATAATAATAATAATAATAATAATAATAATAATAATAATAATAATAATAATAATAATAATAATAATAATAATAATAGGGTGAAATCCCACTTCAAGATACCGATTTTCCATTAATATTCCATCTTTGGATGAAAATATTAACTTCTTAGTGATATCTTGGCGCAATAATCAAACACCGACAATAAAAGCATATCAATTAAAAAATCTTCCTTTGGGCCGATTCAATAATCACATGCAAAAACAAATAATTATCATGTGTTTATCATCACAAAATTCATACAATTTAAATCAATACTGAACTTCCTTTAGGCCAAACAATATTAACATAAATTGCATGAATATACCATTTATATTTTCAAATAATTAATCTTAATAAGAGAGGTCACTTTGGTGACATGTTGTCTTAATTAATTAATTGAAAACATAAACAACCATACCCGCAATATTTGAACTTAAAATTATTTCGAAATAACTTTAAATAATAATTTTCATGTAATCAAACATGATTTGCTTCAAATTTCTTAAATACTCGAAGAAAACCGCATAAAATTGCAAAAATTTAATCGAAAATTTGCCAAAATAAAATATTTCATAAAACTCAAAATTGAATACACCGAAATATGCCCACAAATATAGCAAACAAAACTCCTAAATCAATTTTGCTCAACTGGAACGAATTTAATCCCAATTTTGCAAAATAAGTTCCGAAAATTAGGGTTTATAAAGCAAAATTTGCCCAGAAAATTAATAAAACCCCTAAACCAATTTTGCTAAAAGAAAGTGAAATCAGCCTCAATTTCACAATCTATGGGCCGAAATATTAGGGTTCTTGCTTGCGAAATTGTCCAGAAAAATAAATCAATGAAAATTAAAATTGAAGGCACCGACATATAATTAACCATCCCAGAATCAAAAACTCCAAGTTAATTTTCATCAACGCAACCGAATTGAGTTCCAATTTTGCAATTTTCACGTCCGAAAGTTAGGGTTCTTGCAACCAAAATTGTCCGGAAATTTTAATCAAAGAAAATAGAAATTGAAAGCACCAAATCATGATTAAACATTCCAGAAACAAAAGTCCTAACTTAATTTGCATTAAACAAAACGAATTAAGCCCCAATTGTTCAGTTTAAGTATCAAAAATTAGGTTCTTCACCCAATTCGCAATAGCTACGAAAATCATGCTATTTGACAAGATCAATTACAATAAAAATCATCTAAATTACTAAAACCATGAGTCTATCAAATCCCCTCAATCAATTTCATAAAAATAGAAGAGAGAAAGCGTGATTAAGAAAACCTCAACCGAAAATTAGGGTTTTGAAGCCGCTGAAGCAAAATAGCAATTAAACCTATAATGAGTACTAAAAATCCTTAATTGAATGTACATAATCATGCTATAGGATGCAATAAACAATATCCTTTAGTTAATTTAGCCAAAGAAGATCGAAATTAACCCAATTTTGCAAGTAAAGTACCGAAATTTTTTAGGGTTCTTGCGCAGAAAAAAGCTGTAAATAACCTCGAGCATAGAACCATAAATAATCAATTAAACTTGCATAATTAACCTGAATAATGCATTAAGAATAAACCCTGAACAAATTTCGTCGAATAGAACCAAATAATTGCGAATTGAAGCAATCAAAGTTGGCGGTTACAACGGAAATGAACGAAATCGAGAAAAATTCGCAATTTGAATAAACACCAAAATTAATCCGAATTGTTCCTAAAGATTTGACATAAGGGAGGCTACGATACCACTTGTTAGGAAAAATTATACTGAAGTCCATCATTACATAAACCCAGAATCAAATATATCGAATCGAAGGAACAATTAATAGAACGTACTCGAATCTATTGTTGACATAAGTTCTCCTTGAATGGCGTTGTTAGGTCTTACAAATCTACACGTATTATTAAGATAACCTTTAGATTTTCCGTAATCTCACAATCTCTTTGATAATGGGATATTCGGGAGAATTAATTCGTACGTGCGACACTGGGATCATAACCTTTATTTATAGCTATACCCTTATAAGGTTTTGACACACTACTGTTACGTCCATCATATAAGTAGTGAGCCGCCGGTCTCTACACATGTAAGGCTCACACCCTACTAGATATATTAAAACCCAATTAATTATATCCTCATATCACTTTTAGGTTAGACTATGAGTATGACAGTCCTTACGATACATATTTAATATAAGCTCATTGTTAAATTATGATCCAACAAGAAGAACCTGAATTTGCCCGAAAAAAGTGCTAATTTCGCCTAAAAAAGAAATAAGGGAACTAACGACTAGAAGGTCGTGAGCAAGAGACAAAGCTCGCGAGCATGCCGTGGACAGAGAAGCGCTTGTCGGCGACATGTAAAAGGGCAAGAGAGAGAGGAGAGGGAGTCGACTTAAGAGACAGCGAGAGAGGAAGCAAGAGAGTTTAAATTTAGGCGAGATAGGAAGTTATTTCTGGTCGGAGTCAGGTCAGCAAGAGGGTGGCGTGGTTGAGGAGGTAGAAAGAGAGGAGGGTGGATGCCAGCGACACAAGGGTGGTTGCGAGCAAGATTTTGAGAGAGAGAGAGGAGGTAGGTGCGTGGGTAGAAAGAGAGAGGAAGTAGGGAGGCTGAAAATGTCGACCGAAAGCAAGCCCCCTAATTTTCCTTTATTTTAATTAAGAAAAAGATATTTTAATTTAGGCCGTTGGATGAAAATTGAATGGTTCAGATCTGTAGTGCTTACTTATTGTTGGTGATTACCATGGGAGGCTTACTTGAATTCTTCAAAAATATATATATATATATATATATATATATACAAAAGACTCGCACCCTAATTGATCAAATTATTAACGGGTGTTAACTAGTATAGTTAGTAAGAGACAACTAGTATAGTTGGTAAAAATTTTGAAAGTTGTTTTGAAGGTCCTGAGTTTGTTCATGAATCACACAGAACTGAGCTGTTTTAACATACCTCCCTGTATCACAAACATGATCAGTCGCATAATTGTGAAGCAGATTAGGCTCCCATAGAAACAGACCAAAACAAAGAAACGTGAATCATATGGTAAATATATCCAATTAGTCACATTACCACTCTTCACAGCTTAATTAACATCACATTATCAACATGAGTCACATAACAAACATTGAAACTTATTTCCACCCTGAACATATGCACAACAGTGCTTTCGATCTACACCAGCACGATATGATTTGTTTAGCCGAAAATGCCACTTCTAGCTACTCAGTCTTAATTTCCGGGAGCGAACCGAGGATGGGTACACTATTGCCTTCAATCCTGGAAGATTGACTACCATCTTGCTCAATGTCCTGGTGGCTGAGTCCCCGAATTTGGGTAGATACAGTAACCGGAGGAGCATTTCGTTCAGCTCAGGGAAAAATATTTCCCACCAGTAGGTCACCCTGTACCAGGCTGGTTCTGTTACATACCTTTCACTTCGGCATACGCTGTTCACTATGCCCTTTGCACAGCTTTCTGCTTTACACACTGGGAATGCACTCACTATCGCCTGCAATTATTTATCTCCGTGTCGATATTTGGTCAGTGATGTGCATATATGATGGGATCTAGTGACAATAAGATCTAAGGTAGAGGCTTCATTAACTTTCTTCTATCTGTAATTCTCGTACAAGGTCTCACATAAAAATAGGCATAGTTATATGACGTGCTGACAAGTACTTATATTTTGTAAATAGGAGTGGCATGAAGTCAATGGACAAGCTACAAGAGAAAAGAAGGAAAGAGCCTTACATCTCTCATATCAAGATCAACGCTCATTTGACCTTCCCTGAAAGATGTTTGCCCTTTGTCATTTCTGATTCAACAAAACCAGGAGTCGCTATCGTTATATGAACATCTGATCCAACTTCTACCCTTAATGTCTCGTATAAAGATACCATTGCTGCTTTGCTTGCCTGGAAACAATCAGAAGACATCCACACCCTTAATTGCAACGTACTCAACACAGTACTAGCTTTCCATAACAAAATCCATGATCTTTGAATTCAAAATAACATAATACTTTTTAAATTAAAATTTTATTACTAGTATGGCTTGTATTGGCCGATACGAACTAGTATATCACATGAATACTAATAGTGCTTATATATATATATATATATATATATAACTGAGACAATATGTAGCATACATTGTAGATGCTCATTCTTGGTGCAGGCGACCAAGAAGCAGACGACATGGCAACAATCTTCCCGCCAGTTTTTCTAAGGTGTGGAATTGCAAAACTTGTCACATAAACAGAACCCCAGAAATTAACATCCTGCAAAAACTTCAAATATTTAATTTACGTATGTCAAGTTTCATGTTCTTCAGGTTGTGTTTAGGTACAAGAAATTAGTAGACCTTTAATTGAATTACCATAATGGACCGTGGCATAGTTATGTCTTCATAATCTTCAACCATACTGACTGCTGTTATTCCAGCATTGCTCACCAGATGGTCCACTTCATATTCATCAGAACCAAGATCATCAAATGAGGCAAACGTAGGATTCACTTAAGACAATTTTTTTTCTGAAACCAAAATATACTGAAAGTATAACAAAGTATTATGTAGTGAAGCCTAATCAATGACCTGAAAATCAAACAAAATTTGGACACAATTGAATTTTGACAGAAACAGAACTAGAACAGCAAATTCCTGACCCCGGTTGCATTGAAATATGTAACGAAAAAGGGGATGTCAAAGTGCCAACTCACATTTACCAAAGTGTGAGATGGCAGAGTCAACAATTCGCCTGCAGTCATCGACATCGGAAACATCAGCAATAACTGTAACGGCATCTGGGGAGCCAATCTCAAGGCACGTATCGGCCACTTGGCGAAGGCTTTTCGCTCTCCTAGCCGCTAGTACTAGGCATGCTCCTCTTCTTGCATACTCGTATGCCAAATGCTGCAGTAATTATATCATGCATTCTAAGTAAAAACAACTAACTCATTACTGCAAATTTTGCATATAGGTGCTACTCGAGACATAATTTGCTTTTATTTCGTTTTTAAAAAAATCTTTTTAGCATCGAATTTCAGACAAATTATCCCATGGTAACGATGGTACTTGACCAAAAATTTAAGTTGATGTCCGATTATGTGAAAATGGAGTTGCCAACTTTGACAAATTTGGAAGCCTTGAACATGTATATAAATTAAACAAGCGAGTACTTATTCTTCCAGTTGCCGATTGGAATTTCATTAGGTTTGTGTGCACTGCTTGTTTGTTTTAATAATATAATATGTTTATTAAGAACTCTCAAAATACAATCACCAGAACGCCAATCAAATTGTAGCAATAATGACTAGTTTTATTATATTGATTTTTACAAGTCAAATTGTATCCAACTGTGCATGTAAAAATTAAAACAAGACCCAAGTCTTAAAATATAGATGATGAAAGAGAATGAAATCGACCTCGCCGATGCCGGAGGAAGCGCCGGTGATAATGACAACTTTTCCGGCGACATCTTCGATGAAGAAGAAAGAGCGAAGGACAGAGAAGAAGAACTTAAGCAAGGTAAAGGGTGGTAGGAAGAGGCAGAGTGAGAAGAAGGTGAAGGGTGGAGCTATTATGTTCAACCCCTTGTTTATCAAATCCATTATTTTTCTCTCTACCCTTTTGGTTCTTCAAAGATGATAAAACCAAAGCTTGGGTTTCTGGTGTCATGGTTTACACGCAAGCAACGCAGTACACACGTGGTACCTCAACTTCATGCTTTTCTCTTTCCTCAGGTGTCAACTTGTGGTCATAAAATGCAAATTCTTATATCTATGTATGTGTATGAACTTATTATGTTATAGTTTACTCCCATATTTAGATTCAGACTATAATTTTTTTTTCTATTTTTCTTTTTACTTAATTATTTATTGATCTATATATTGTGTATAAATTTTCAGATATATAATAAATATATTGATCATAAAAATTAAATTAAGATAACTCCGAATGCGAATTTAAATGTTAACTAATACAGTTAGTAAGATATTCGATAATGAAAAATATAAACAAAAGAACTAAATCAAAAATATATAAAATTTGGACAAATTTTTGTTCGATGTTCGGTTAATATTAGGTTGAGTAATTTAAATTTAGATTAAAATAATAATGATCATTTAAAGAGAAAAATAATCTTTTCTCCTTATTTGAATCTGGACCAGAACTCATGTTCATAATTGGTTTTTCAGATTCAACAAATTTATGATAATATGATTGAATTGATCAAATATTTCACTACTATTTATGTATGGCTATCGATGCCATTGTATTCCGAGCTTAAAAGCTCTTGCTTTTCTTTATTCCCTTGCTAGATAATATAGTACAAACCATAGCTAATTGCTAATTATATATCCCAAAAATGCCTACAAATTAAGAGGTATGCTTTCATGTTGACTGACGAGTTTAGTGAATGTTAGCTTAGATTTACATGCAATATATAAGAGTAAATTAATTTAACATATAAATTTTATATCAGACAAAGTAAAATAAATTAGTCATCTTTAAATAAATTAAAAACCAAAAAATAAAAAAAATATAGTATTTTATAAATAACTTTTGTTTATTTAAGGACTTTTAAACTTGACCTAATATTACACTAATCATAATAGAATGAAAAATTATGCATGGAACTATCATATGATAAGAAGTAGGAGGAAAAAGTAAAAGAATCAAGTAATAACAAAGACAAAACAATAAAAACTATAGAAGCAAATGTCTTTATAAGAAAATGTAACGGCTTCTAGAATGTGAATTTTTTAAATGTACAATTGAAATTATTACCGCACTAATAAAATCAAAATTTTTATATAATAACTCATATAGAAACTCCCATAAAAAGGTCTCAGACGAAAGAAAATACGAGGTGCAATAATATGATTTACAAATAGGTAAGAAGATGATACAGGTGGAACTTGATTTGCGATATCGCGATTTACAAAGTGGTAAAATAGTGATATGAATGGTTGGCAGATATTGATTTATAGTTAAAACTAACGATGAAGTTATGTGGAGATAACTTTTTTTCATTTTTTGCTTTGCACGTTTGTTATAACCACACAAAATTTCTCAAAATTTAAATATGATCCTAATTTTAGACAAAGCAAAATTTATATGGTGTTGGCTTTATATATACTTAGATGTACAGATAACAGTAAAAAGGTTTTTTTTTATTTTTATGAAAAGCAAAAAGGTTTTTGTTTAAACATATTATTTGACTTCTAAAAATTTAATTTTAAAAAAACAACTCGATTTTTTGACCAAGTGGATAAAATATCTCATCCTGTATCAACCACCAAAAGAAAATTATCTTTGGGTGAAGTTTGACACATAAGGTAAAATATAATTATCTTAACTTGTATTCATTCCAACGTGTTGAACATGCATAAATTTGTTTTCCATATAAAAAAAAAACCCTCATTCAAATCAAGACTTAGTTTTTTTATTGGTAAGCATGTTTTTTTTATTGGTAAGCATGCTCACTTAGCCCTTATTCCATGGGAGTTTAGTAAGTTATAATAAGATAAAAATATCACTAAAAAAATAAGAAGATTTGAAGAACTAAAATTACACGGTGTGTTGTACACTTTTAGCGTATATTTTGTTAATTTCTATATTATACACAGAGGAGTATATATACTCATAAGCTACATAAACGAATATGTATAATTTTCTTTTGATAGAAAATGAGGAATTTTCATTAATCACTCCGTTACCAAATTACATAAAGTCTTTCATAGTCGGATGATAAACACAATCTGGTCCATGTCAACCATAACCGACAAGATTGATCATAAGGTTCGAGATAAGCAAGGGTGTAAGCCACCCTATTACTCATCATCCTAACAAGTGAAAGAGTACAAAAATCAAACTTAGAAACAACGCTTTAAAGATCTAAAATAATTAAACCCATACTAGTGTTGGGATAACTTCTCTTCTTCAACCATGAACTAGTTGCACTGTCACCTTCTATTAGACGATGACATAAAATCAAATGCAAGCCCAAGACTATTTATACTTTCACTCAACATCAAGTTTCTAGCATCACGACCAGAGGGGCAAGAGAACACAGTCGTTTTGCAATAACAAAAAATGGAGTACCAGCCAGTGCCTACGTTGTGTCAGGCGACCCGGACCGCGTCGGCTGTTGACATTTCGTGTGCTGCTAGTTTCGTCCATTTTCAAGCGTTTCTTGCATTGATGAGTCGGTTTTATGGCTATGTAATTGTAGTTGGAGTCAAGGTAGGTTTAGGGTGTTTCCTTTCCTATTTAAAAGGAGAGCTTATATACACTTTAGGAGTGTTGGAGACCAAAGTGGGGTGAGAGGATCACCGGGATGGGAGCCCTTGGGGTGTCTCGTGACAAACCTAGCTAGATGATGAATCTCATCAAATAGTAAGTTCTAATTAGAGAGATTTTAATTAGGGGAGCCAATTGGAGAGTATCAAATTGAAGAGTGATATCGTGACGAGAGTGACGTGAGATTGTAATATCTCGAATTTGGGAGGGTTTTGGGGATTTATTTATACTAGTGCCGCCCGTGGTTTTTCCCAAGTTAGGTTTTCCACGTTAGATTCTTGTCCCTTTACTGTTTGTTGTTTTCCATTTAAATTCTTGATATTATTTTTGGTCATTCTAAATTAATTTCGCATATTTGCTCTAATTTCACCAAACAAGTGGTTTTAGAGTGAGGCATAATTCCTAACAAATGGCATCAAATCCCAGGTTCTTTGATGACATCCATCATCAAGTTTGATATCGAGAAGTTCAATGGCAAGATCATGGCCTTTTGGTGGAGTTCGATTGGTGGAGACAAGTTCAAGGATTTTGGTCCAAGGTGGAGATTGTTAGATGATTGCCCAAAATCAAGTTTAAGCCCAAGATTATCTTTACTTTCACTCGGTATCAAGTTTCTAGCGTCACAACTTGAGGGGCAAGAGGAATGGTCATTTTCCATTGCCCGAAAAGTGGATTAGCAGCCAACACATGGGTCGTGTCAAGTGACACGACAAGTGTCAATTGACAAGACCATGTCAGCTGGTGATGCTTCGTGTGCTGCTTTTTCCCTCCATTTTCAAGTATTTCTTCCATTGATGGCTCGCTTTTTAGTCAAGGTAGGTTTAGGGTATTTCCTTTCCTATTTAGAAGGAGAGCTTATGTACACTTTGGGAGCATGGGTGACCAAAGTTGGTTGAGGATCACCCCGATGGGAGCCCTTGGGGACATTTTGAAGGAGCCACAGCCCGTCCTCGTAGGGACAGCGGGATCGAGTTTCCCCACGAACGTTGGCTTCACACGAGGTGTGCTTATTAAGCGAATAATAAGCTTTTGAAAAAGAGATTTTTAGGAAGGGTTTGATTGGCAGTTTTTAGGAAATCATTTTATTTTCGAAATTGGTTTTAGAAGTTTTGGGATGTTATTTCTAAAGGTAAAGAATTAGAAAAATAAAGAGTATCTCATTGCAAAGCTTCGAACCAAACAAAAAAAAAAAAAACTTAGTTGGGCCAGGAACCGAACTCTGATTTATAGCCGGTCGGCTGACGCCAACACTAACTCTGAAATCGGTGTAAGCTATAGACTGAGAAGTTAGTCTCGGTCATACAACTTTGGCTATCAAGAATGACCTAAAAGTTTCTATTTTTTTAACCTAAAATGCCGATAAGCAGTTTTGAGAATAAAAACTAAAAATCAAGGAGTTCCCAATCAATTTTAGGACATAAAAACTAACAAAAATACAAAAAAAGTACTCTTCTAAATTCAATATGGAAACTAAACTTCGAAAAGGTTTTAGAAAGAGACTCCATCAGTCTTAAACCGAGAATGCAGTGTTCGGGGTGACGGTACAAAACAAAGAGGGACACTCTTCATTCCGCCCGTCAAAAGACGACCTTTACTAATTGAAAAGGTGAGTTTAAATTGTATTAAGAAAATAAAGCAAACAAGATGCAATATGCAAAATTAAAGGAAAATAAAACATGCTTAAAAGCGATAAATAAAGCAACTAAATGAAATCAATAAAGAAAGAAATAAAAGAAAGAAAGAAAAGCGAAAAAGTAAAGATTACAGCGGGTGGAGAAGAAAGTAAATCGATTACACCTTAAATACATAATACGAAAAGCAATAAATAATTGAAATTAGATAATGTTTAAAAACAAACTTTGGATGGTGGAATGGCGCCCTTAGGTAAACCGACCTGCTAGGCTTGAATCACGATCCGACTTGATGGACTGGCGAGTAAGGCGATGGTAAGCAAAAGAAGCAAAAAATGCCTTTTTGAGAAAGGTTAAGAAAAGTCGTACTTGAATGGAGTAAGTGAAAAATAGACAAAAGAGAGAAGGAGAGAGTTTCAGCAGTTTTGGGGGATTTTCTAACTATTAATGGTGTATAAAGGTGTGTAAAAGGTGTATGAAATGTGGGGAAGAGGCCTCATATTTATACGAAAAGCTTAGGGTTTAGGAAACCGTAAACCTAAATTCAAAAGTCGTCGGCTGAAGAGATATGGATGACAAAAATCCCAAAAATGGATAGAGCGAGATCCCGAGGAGTCGAACCGACAAAACGACATCGTTTAGGAGGGGGTTCGAAACCAACACCGATTTTGTGTAACCTTTTGCGCGGTTTCAAAAACATGTCGAGCCCATGAAGATGTGTTTTGGGTTGTTTTTGACATTGATTAGCTTTTTGTTGTCTAAAATGTGTTTTATCACTCTAATTTAGTCCAATGTTGAATCAAGCATTCAAATGAGGCTTGGTTTTCATCACCGGGCTAACAAAAATAAATAAAATAAATAAATAGAAAAGGAAACGACACTTTATAGTATCATTGCAAGCCTAGTTAGATGATAAATCTCATCAAAGAGTGAGTTTTAATTATAGAGATTCTAATTAGGGAGAGCCAATTGGAGAGCACCCAATTAAAGAATGCTATTATGAGGAGAATATTGTCAAATTGGGATATCTCGGATTTGGGAAGGTCTTGAGGTTTCAGATCGTTCTTATATTTTCTCATATATAGTGGATTCGTTTGTACTTGCGCTGCCAATGGTTTTTCCCAAGTTGGGTTTTCCACGTTAAATCCTTGTCTCTTTATTATTTGTTGTTTTTCATTTAAATTCTTGATATTGTTTTTTGTCATCTTAAATCACTTTCACATATTTGCTCTAATTTCACATAACAAGTGGTTTTAGAGTGAGACATAACTCCTAACAAGTGGTATCAAAGTCCAGGTTCTTCAATGACAGTTGTCACCAAGTTTGATATCGAGAAGTTTAGTGGCAAGATCATGACATTTCCGTGAAGTCCGATTGGTGGAGACAAGTTCGAGAATGTTGGTCCAAGGTGGAGATTGTTAGATGATGGCCTAAAATCAAGTTAAAACCCAAGACTATATTTTCTTTAACTCGACATCAAGTTTCTAATGTCACGCCCCAAGGGCCAAGAGGAACAACCGTTTTGTATTGTCGAAATGTGGAGCAGTAGCCGATGCCTAACATGGGCTGGCTGTGTGAGGTGACATGGACTGGCTATGTCGATCGACACGACCGTTCGGTTGTTTACACTTCATGTGTTGCTTGTTTCAGTCTGTTATCAAGCGTTTCTTGCATTGATGGCTCAATTTTATGCCTATATAATTGTAGTGGGAGTCAAGATAGATTTAGGATGTTTCATTTCCTATTTAAAATGAGGGCTTATGTACATCTTGGGAGTGTGGGCAACTGAAGTAGGGTGAGAGGTTCACCTAGATAGGAGCCACTGGGGAGTCTCATGCAATACCTAGCTAGATGATGAATCTCATCAAAGAGTAAGTTCTAATTAGAAGGATTGTAATTAGGTAGAGCAATTTGAGAGCCTCCAATTGAAGAGTGCTATTGTGAGGAGAGTGGTGTAGGATTGGCATAAGTTTAGGAAGGTCTCAGAATATAAGATCATTCTCTTACTCTCTCATAATAGTGGATTTACTTGTATATTTATCATTAATTTTATCGAAATAGAGATCTGTTTTGATATTTTAAATTTATTTTATTAGAAAATTATTTTTGTAAATGTCGTATGACTTTTTATTAATAAAATTCTCTTTCCCAAAAAAAAATTAACTTGCAATGGTCGAAAAGAAAAGTATTGCAAACGAATTTTTATATGAAATTGCATTAAACCTCTACGTGCCCAAACCTCAATTTTGATGATATCTTAGACAATAATGATATGTTTTACTCCCTCCCGTCTTTGAACGACTGTCCCTCTATTCTGATTTGTCTCATTTTGATTGGCCTAATTTTTTTTACATTAGATACATTTAATATGATTCTTCACTTTTACTCTTAATTAAAATTAAATATACAATTTAAATATGAAAGGCAAATTTAATCACATATATTTCAGATCATATTTGACTTTCTTATAATTTGACAAAAGTCAAAGAGGACAGTTATTTAGACACGAATAAAAAACATTGGTGAAAATATACAAACTAGTTAGGACAGTAGGACATATATAAATTTTGGAGATACAACTCCACACAAAGTGTCGAGCTACTGTTTCTCCATTTACAAGACTTGAACCCCAGAGTTAGAGGTTGATTTATGCTCGGGCCAACATATCAGCAAGGGGAGAACCCCTCGTGATAATTTGATGAGAGAGTTTGCGAGCACATCGTTTCGGGACATACTTGAGCACAGCAATGTCGTTGCTTACCTCGTCCACTTTTTAACGGTATAAGGCTTACCATCAGGACCCGTTAAGGCCAGAGTTTTCTGAAATGTTCCGTCGGTTTTTGCATCTGCCATGGCCGTCGAAATCTTACCCCATTCGGTCACTATAGCGAGCACTTTCTGGTTAGGTGTAAGGGAAGCTTGGGCATAATGAGCCTTCACCTCTGTCTCGATGTATCTGAACCGCACTGCCTCAGCAACCATCTGGACGACGAGAAGAAGGAACTGCGCCTGATCTTTCTTAAGTGGGTCGGTGTTAATCGCCTTACCATGGATACCATTAAGAAGCCTATTGACTGTAGTTTTTGACAAACCAAGATTCTTTCTTGTTGTTTTAGACTGTCCTTCGAGGTCTTGATACGAACCAGTGTACCATAGACGATTCACCTGAGCCCCAGGGAACGCGTTTGTAGCATCACCTTTGAAGTAAAAAGCCCGCTGTTTGTTGTTGATTGTGTCGGAGTAGCCTACCACGTATAAGTTCTTTTTGGTCAAGGCTAGCCGGATGGTTTTGCCTTGGTTCGACTTCAGACTGACAAACACATACTGCTCGGGGTTTGATGGCTGGCCAAGCATCGGTATTCGAAGCAATTTGTAGCCTTCACTTGGCCTCGCACATTCCCTAGAAAAGTCGAATACGTATTGCCATCGTTGCTTGTAAGATCCCAAGTTGTATCAGCTGCGAGAGTCAGCATCACCCATGTCGATATGAGCATAGCTAGAACCACCAACTTCCTCATCTCCGCTATCATTCTGAAATTCAAATAATAGCCGAATACAGCCTCATGTTTTGATATGCAAACGAAACGAAATACTGCTGAATTCTTCAAATAATCATGGCATGAAAACAAAGTGTATACTCATGTTTTGGTAGGGTATTTCGACTGAAATATTTTGTTTTCGATTCAATGCTACTGATTAATGAATTCTTCTGAACAACAATGTAAAAGTTTTCGATGTAATATGTCAAAGTAATACCCCACCAGAATCAGATTCACAGAAAGCATCACCGTTAACATAACAATATAAAAGAAGTTCTAGCAGAAGCGTACTGAACAAGAACACTCACCGATGATCCATCCGAGCAAAGGGAATCATAAAACGTCGTAAACAAATGGACGTACTAGAAACATTTCACTAATTGTAATGCATGAAATGGTTGATAAATAATGATTACCACAAATCAAACGAGGAATGGGCAGAGTACCTGTATAGTTGTTGATCGTGATCGTTGGTCGTTGATCGAAGTCGGAACTTGAGCTCAAGGCCTATGGAGTATGGAGTGAGCTCTCCTGGGTATAAATAAGGAATGCAGATGAACCCAAAACCAGAGATTTCAGATAAGGCGGCTGAAGCTTGAAAGGGAGCTCAGCTGGAAACGTTGTATATCGTATGAAGATGCCTTGACCTGATCGCTTATACTAATGTTGGATTAAAATTATGATTTTGTAAAGACTAACCCACATGGCCTGCCCTGGCTTGGATTCCTATTTGTTGTATATTATCGGTTTTTGCAGGATTTTTGGACGTAAATAATCCTGATTGATTGATTTTTAGGGTGACCTCCACAAAATGTGGTATAGTTTAATTCAGTTGATAAATTTGAACTAAAGTTGGGCTGACTTTTGCATTGGGGTACTTTTGGGTTGGTTGTTTATTTTAGACAAGCCTTGAGAATCTAATTGGGGACGCATATCCCCCATCCTCTAAGCTCCGGGCATATAAAATTTTGTTCGACTCGATTATTTGAATTTGTCCAATTCGAAAGGTATGTGTATAATTTTTTGTCCGAATTTTAAATTCGGATATAAAATTTTTTTATTTTTATTGTCCGAACCCGATTTTAACCCGAATTTACGCTTGTTCGAATTGTCCGACTCGAAAAAAAAAGAAAATCGGACAAAAAATTTCGTCCAATGACCGATTTAGGCAACTCGATTTTGACCCGAATCTAAATTTTTGCCGGTGGTATTTGGTGACAACTTTTTAAGTCTTTTAGTCACTAGTAAACTTGCCAAAAATTTCTTCAATTGATTCGAACAACTCATAAATTTTTTATTGATTAAATTAAAAAGAAAAAAAACATACAAATGAACTCTCAAAGGAAATTTGGGGATATCCTTCAAGTTAGACTTGTTAAAACTACATCTAAGACATGAATAGAATGATCCAACCCAAACCCGTGTACAAATTAAAATATGCTTATTCAAAAATGAATCCAAAATTCGAATTAACCCGAATTAAATCTGTTTAAAAATTGCCAACAAAATTAATTTTTTCACAAAACAAACTCATTAGATCAATCTTATGTGAAACCAAAATCAATCCTACCAAAATATAATCTAATCCGATATTAATTAGACTTATATCTAGACTCAGCAAAACCGACCCGAACCGAACGGGTCAACTCGAACAACTCGAAACCCAAACCGAACCGACATCCAAAACAGTTGAACCGATTTTGACCGAAAACCGAAATGAACCGACCCGAACCGAACCGAGCCGAAACCGAACCGAACCCAAAATGACCCGAACCGAGTCGGATCCGAATTGATTTAACCTGAATAAAAGTGACCCAACCCACATTTTTTTGTTGGGTCTTTCGGGATAGACTTTTGTACCTATAGTGGTATAATTTTGAATCGATTTTGATCTAAAAAGTGACTCGATTACGACTAGATCCGAAATTAACTCGAATCGAACCCGAACGAGATTGACCCGAAGTTGAACCGAGCCGAAGTTGACCCGAACCCGAAACCAAACCGGACCCGAACAAGATCGACCCAAAGTTAACCCGAACCGAACCCGAACCAAATGACCCGATTGCAGGGTATACTTATATCCGAATTGAACGATCAGTTTGCCAAGTCTACTGTTTAAGCCTTGAGCTCTCTATTTGGCTACTGGGAAGTCGGAACAAGATTATCAAAGCTAGCAAGAGAATTCCAAACTGGGGGAAGAATCGCTCATTAGTCAATACCCTAATCGATCGAAGAACAATGTCTGATTTGGGCGAAATTGAATCCTTTGAAATCGATAACCAATCGCAGATGAACGAGGCAGACAATCAGAGTCAGAGAGTAGAGGATGAAGATGTGCTCAAGTTCATGGACTCCCTCGACTCTTAACTCTGCCTTCTCCATTCTCTCTCCTCTACACTTCGTCAGGTTTTGATCCAAAGTTTTAATCTTTGATTTCTTATCTATTCGCACTTTTTGCTTAAATTATCAAATTTTACATCATAATTGGGAATTTATTTATCTGCGGTGTTTTGCTTAAGTAATCAATTTACATCAGTAATCATTATGTTAGTTGAATTCGGTCATTTTCATTCAAGCTCATATCTTCTTTTTTTTTGGGTTATTGATTTTTCTGCATACTGCGGTTGATATGATCCTTGCCATATTGATTGATTTTCTGAGTACATTGGCGGGTCTTTTCGTCTAGCTAAGCAATTTCAATCCAATGTAATTCGATATGTTGCTTTATCTTCCATTCGAGTTGAACCCGAATAATAACCCCTTAAGGCAGGGGAGCCACCAGCAAGAGAAAGAAAGAGGGGAAGGAGAGGTTTAGATTTAGGCTGTGTTATCTAAATATGGCAGAAAGGCCATTCTGTTGGACCTTATATTTCGAAGGCGTTGATTGCTTAGTGTTTTCCCTGATAACGGTGTTCGATCGTTGTATGTTTAAGTTGTTCACATGAGGAAAACTGTTTCTTAAGAATGCCCTTTGCTCTGTGTTTCTCAGGGGTGGTTTGATTTTGCTAGTGCCCGTTACTCAATGGCAGCCTCACGTGTCAACAGTAAGTTGTTGGATCTTAAAGAGCACCCTGCTGCTACATATTTGGAAGTGAGAAAAGCTGAAGGCAAGTATTTTGTTCCAGTGACTTTCCACATATGTTGTCTTATTTGGAATTTTAGCGCAGAATGTAGGTGGTATGAGATTGAATCAAAGTTAGAAGAGATTGCGACAAGTCAAGACTGAAAAAGAGGATTAAAAAATCCCATATATCGTGAAATGCACAAGTGTTTGTAGTTTCAACAGGTTGTCTAATTATTATTGTTTTTTGGTGTGGAACAGGTTGTCTAATTATGACTGTTCTGAAATATATGGATGTTCAACAATAAGCCGATATGAAGTACACAAATTCTTATAACTAGATATGAAGGTTCACTCACTCAGTGAGCCGGTGTTATATATTACGTGCTGAATTTGTAGTTGTGGCTCAATACACAACATATAAGTCCTGATGCACGACAAACTTAGTTCATGTAAAAGTTCGAACTATTCTGCTGAAAGTGTAGGACACATTAACACCCCCAATGCTTACGTAACATGACAAGTGGAGGACCTGTATATCCCAGTACACAAACTATATGAGAAAAGTGCTGTACGGACACAAGGGGATTAGCTGAATAGTATACTTTTCTCTCTTGTATGTTTAATTCTCTATGTTTTTGTATTGCTTCCATATTGTTGATTCATGTCTGAGTTTAGTTTATTTACTTATTAGCTGTCAACAATGACTTAATAATTGCAGAGCCCCATTTCACTCTGTGCAAGTGGACATCCTTCGAATCTGGAGATTCAAGTGAAATGGAAGATGGTGATGCATTGCCAAAGGAATCTGATACGAGTATTCGCCAGCGACACAAGGACTCATCAAAAGCATCTGGTAACAAAATCATTCCTTTTTCTCACATATTGATGTCATTGCTTGTGCAATCTGTTAACATAAATTACGAAACAATACTTATAAATTGATCTGGATCAATTTCGAGTTCAGTCACCGTTTTCATAGTGGATGCAAACTAGAAGCTGCCCTTTTAAAGAACTCCAGTCCTTTTTTTTGGGGGTGGGGGGTGAAGGTAAGCCTTTCATATTCAGGATGAGGCTATGAGCATCTCCGAAAGCACATGAGAACTCCCCAAAGTATCAGGAAAGTAGTTACATACTACTTTCAACCAATCCAAGAATCTAAGACATCATCATCGTTAATAAATTTGATGACCTTGATGTATAACTGCTGCTAGATGCTTCTGATAGCTTTTGGAGTCCTTTTCTATCTTGAAATCTTCTTGAATTCCTTTCCTATACTGGGAAAACCAATGAACTATCATGAGAGAGACTATTTCCTACCTCGTAGACCACACCAACTCAGCAAACTGCACCGTACACTATTAGTTCAGTGATAGTTTCTTGTCCTTGTTAATAATACCCCCTCCGTCCCAAATCACTTGTCTCTCTTAAAAACAAGAGCCTTAATTATGTCTCACAAAAACTAGGCTCTTGGTTTAGAGATTATCTGACCTTTCCTTCTTTGTTTGTCTGAAGATGTTACGAGAGGAGTGCACCAGTTGGTGTACCCTCAGCTACAGTTGATCGAGTAAGTTTCGATGGTTTACTATATATAGTTTCAAATGTGGATTTTTTTAAATTTCTAACATTGAATTTCATTCCATCTTACGGGATAAGCACCCAATTCCTTTTTATATTTCCTGAACTAATGTTTTGCTGTTTTCACTCATTTATTTGTGAAAAACAGGTGATTCGTAGAGGCGAAATAAAACAACTATTCGCCAATTGAAAAAAAGTGTTTTTGAAGTTCTTACATGTATGGGAAGGGTATGAGTAAAGTTGCAGCCGGTTTCAAATGACTTTGCTAAATTTTGGAAAATATGTTGATGCGCATTTCTCCAAGTACAGAAAGAAAGAGCCAAATCTCTTGCAGTTTTTGGCACATTAGTTTCTCCGAAGCTGCGAACTTCTCAACTTTCATTTGAGACGGGTAACACCATAACGGGGATTATCTTCTGTTCTTGTCACCTTTTAAGTTGAAAATTTTCTATCATCAATCTGGAAGTTTCCAATTTTATCTTCAAAATATTGACCAATCTGTCCTGCTACATGCAGCCTTGGAAACACTGGTAGAGATAGCAAATGCACGTGCTTCATTGCTTTCCGCTTTTGATCATTTACGGGAACAAAAAGCTGGGAGCAAGGACTAGTATAAGTGTCTTGGTTCACCTCTATGGTTAGTTTCCGCTTTAGTTTGCTCACTTGTCTTCTTGTTTCATGCCTTGAAAGTTCTAGATATATTTTGCCCGTCTACTCTTACAATGTTATGCCCCCTGCTCATTTTTGTATTATGTAAAGTTTTCTACTGTTGTTGGTCGTTTTCTGTTGCTCAAAGAACATTCTGTCTTCTCTTTCTTTCTATGAGTTAGTTTAGATCTTCACTCAAGTTCTAGAGTGAGCATTTTGCATGATGTAACCTCAAGGCATGTCAATCACTAACAGTTGCATAATAAATGTTCTTCATGCCGTCCATTTGTAGGTTGCAGGTTGCAGGTTGCAGATTGCTTATTCCCCAACAACTGTTACAGACATGAATGCTCATGACTTGCATTGTAGAATGGCAATTGAAAGGAGTTTCCCGGATGCAGTCATTTTTAGCCAGGAAGGATTGATGTCAACATACAATTTGCAGGATTTGAGTCATCTTCAACTCAAGCCTTTGGTTGATTAGACTTGCTTCTTCCCGATCAGTTGAGTGATCCATGTTAGATGACTTGGCCTTGGCAATACCCGTGATTGCCATTTGGTTTTGCATCATTATGTTGGAACAGATCAATTCAGCAACTGGTCTAGAATGAATAGTTCAATAAACTGTTGTATTTGCGTGCATCTAAACCTCTTAAATTAATTGTGCCTTAGTTTCAGATCGTGTACTTTGTATTATTAGATGTCTTCTCATTTTAGCTTAATATAGTGTATTACATTAGATTAGATTAATTTGCATGTTTCGTATGTGATTAGTTGATATGAATACTAACCAAATGAATACTGAATTTTTACTGACACGACATGACGTGATTGGATGACAAATATATCATAAATATTAGTAAGTTTTGTGTGAGACCGTGTCATATAAAGTTATCGTGAGACATAAACTTTTATAGTGACTTTAAATACACAGAGGGTGACTAATAATTCATTTAGGATAACTCTAATAAAAGTCACATCTTGATAAATCATTAGTCACTCCTGAATTAAAAAGTCGAGTATAGTATAAGTTATTAGTCATATTAAAACATTCAAAAAATTCATCTTGTTTCACAATAACTCTTATGTGAGACGGTTTCATATAAAAATTTATGCATAAATATAGGGAGTTTTGTTTATAAAATTAAAATCAGCCAATGATAATAAGTCTATGATTCGTTATACATGTATGCTTTTTGTTACTAAGAATAGGCTTCTTGTTATTTTGAACCAAACTACAGCCAAATCCAAAATCCTAACTAATAATCCAAAACTTTTTGTTTAAAGAAATAGTAGTTGACCTGGGAATGGACAAACTAAACTCAACCCCCAAAAGAACAAACCTTAATTTGGAATTAACTCAACATGAAAACCTATTTTCCAGGTCTAAAGTTGCATAAATCAACAAAGCAAACCAGCACAATGCCTTAGAAAATAGAAGTTGGTGATCCAATTTCAAACATTTTCCCTCAAATCTTCAATTTTCTCCCATTTTACACGAGGGGAACCACAAAAACATGCTATCAAAGGCAAAACAACCACCTGGGTTCTGTATGTCAGGAGGAAAAAGAATATGCTTAGTCTACAACACCATAAAGTGGAACAAATACCAACAAAATTTACAACTGAACTAAAAACACTCTTGGCTATACAAGCACACGAAAAATGGCTACTATTATCTGTTCGCCACACAAACAGAAAGACTTCTTCAATGTGAAGCAGAAACAAAGATCTAGAACGAACTCCAATTATCTGAGCCTTTCCTGGGTGTTTCAGATGAGACCTTAAAAGGTCCGGATGACCCAAAGGGATCTGCATCATCAAAAGAAGCGAATCTACGGCTCTGGTCAAAGCCGCCTCTGCTGCTGCTTACGGAGTCAAACCTTGCTAGGGTTTCACGTGGGGGTGAAAACCGGCTGCTTTCGTTCATGCTGAAGGAATCGTACTTGGAGTAATTATCAAAGAAGTTGTCCCCAGCCTCACTGTATCTCGGAGAGTTCTTTGAGAATGGTGTTCCTGGAACCGAGTCTGCAAAATTGAATGGGCTCCTTTTGTTGAATGCATTGTCTCCTTGTGGAGAATCATTTCTAGGACTTAAACCGAAGCCGCTCGAATCATATAGTCTGTTTGAATGATGATCAAGACCCAAGTCCTGCAAAAAAAAAAAAAAATGATTAAAAAATATGATCAATATTAAGTGAGCACGCATCCATGTATGAAGTCAACTCGTTTTGCCCCCACCCCAAAAGAACCTCTCTAAAGACAGGTAAGCTGGACGTTATTGAGTACCAAGACCTCACGAAAAATGTACCTATGTATTTTTATTTCTTTTTATGTAGGATGGAGGTTGGAGGGAGATAGATACCCTGCAGTTGGATTCAAATTTTAAACCCACGCCAAGATAGGACTTCTTTCTTTTTCCCTTTTTTTTTGTTTTTTGGGAGGTAGGGGGTCAAAGATGTCCCAATTATGGGCATATCACTCATAGAGTCATGGGAACTGGGGATCGCCTTTGTTTTTTTTTAAAGTAGGGTTTTCACATTAAATCTTTGTCTCTTTATTATTTATTATTTATTATTAAATTATTAATATTATTTTTTATTATCTTAAATTGCTTCCATATATTTGCTTTAATTTCAGCTAACAAGTGATTTTAGAGTGGGATATATAATTCCTAACACCTTTCACCTTGATGCTTCTGAATCCCATATCCATTGCTTTCTTGATATCAAAAAAACATGATCTAGCCTCCATCACCTTAATACCCATACCTCAACCCCTGAGACATTGCAAGTCCTTTGATATTCCCCAAGGCATCCCAAATCACAACCCCCTAGCCATAGGCCCAATCCCCAAGTTTACCTCCATTAAAATTCACCTTACCTAGTCTAGTTTTTGGATCCTTTCAAGCTCATTGCACCTACTCAACAGAGCTATGGAGTCCTAATTGAGCATCCATACACTTGGTTTGAAACTTTCGAGCTCTCTCAACGAAATCCAGAGGATTAAATTGCTTGTTTCCATACGAGGAGTTATTCCTAACATTCCAAATTGTCTATAGAATCACCACAAACTCCCCCAACTTGGACACATCCTCGACCTCTAGCAAAACGCATCCATCATTGATCTATTACGTGTATCCCAAATCCTTTACCTGACTGCAGAAGCTTCCGAAACGATCCGAGCTTGCATACATTCAACAAAGTATGTTGATTAGTTTCTTGAAAAGCTCCGCACAAATGGCATCTAACATTAATCCCATGAACTATCTTCTCCACTTCATCCTTAGTTGGTAAAGAACTCTTGCGAGCCCTCTACCCAAAAATTTTTATCCTTGGTGGGGTGTCTAAATTCCACAAGGCAACCCAAAAGTTCTTATGAGCACCATAGATGCTATTAGGATTTACCTTAAGCTTTGAATCAAATGGTATGCAAGAACGCACCGTGTACTTGCTAGAACTTGAATAGTGCCAAGTAAGTCTATCCCTTGGTCGTAAAGTACACAACAAAATAGCTTTGACAATATCAGCATCCATTAGCAGGAAAATATCGTCCACTGTATCTCTGTTCCAAGCACTCTATTCCTATTAATGAGATCACATACTCGAATGAGTGTTCCCTGTTGTTTGACAAGGTAATAACCTTGAAACAGTTAGGCCTAGGAATCCATTTATCGTCCTAAATACTAGGGTAGTCATCCTCCACCAACCATCTAGTACCTTTCTCCACAACCCACTTAGCATCCCAAAAACTTTTCCAAGCATAACTTGGAAGATACCTAAGTGTGCATCCATAAAATACGAGTTTTTAAAGACTCTAAAAACCAAAGAATCCTCAACATGCATAATTTGCCAAATCTATTTTCCGAAGAGATCATAAATAAATGTTTCAAGGTCTCTGAAACCTAGGTCACTGTTGAACTTGCTAAGATAAATATTATCTTTAGCCACCCAATGAATTTTCCTCTTTTTCTCCCAGAACCCCACTAATATTTGTTTATAGTGGCTTCAATGTTTATGACAAATTTTACTTAGTAGTTTCAACACACCCATTGAGTATTTAGGCATATAGCCTGGGTCATGAACTTTACTAGCACCTCCCTTCCAACAAAAGAAAGATTTTTACCCAACCGACCATTAATCCTCTTATAAACATGGTCCTTAAGAGGAAAGAAAGCCTTTTTCTTAGAATGCCCAACTTGGTAGGTAGCCCTAAGTATTTATCATGTGACAACGCTTCTCTAATATCCATTGTCAAAAAAATAGCATCTCGCCTTTTACAAGGAACACCCTTAACAAACACCACATTGGACTTAGCCGAGTTCACACACTACCTTGAGGCCATCACACAAGTATGAAGGATATCTCACACAATCCAAGACTTATCATCATTTGTATGAAAAAAGATAACAGTATCGTTTGCGAAGAGCAAATGGGATATAGCAGGAGCTAAAGGGCATACCTTGTGCCCATGAAGTCGCCCATTGTTAGCTGCTTCTTCTAATAAATATGACAAACCTTTAGCATAGAAAAGGAAAAGACAGAGAGATTAGTTCACCATATCGAAGCCTTCTCCTTGGTCACACAAACTCCTAGACTCCTTATTGATGACAAAAGAGAACATAGTAGTTCGAATACACTTCATTATAAGCGCCACCCACTCAACTTGAAATCCCAATCTCAATATCATCATCTCCAAAAAACACCACTCTACCCTAGTATACGCCTTCGCCATCTCAATCTTCAATGTCATGCTACCATTCTTTGCGTCTAATAGCTCATGGTGTAAAAGGTCAAAAAAGTTATCAATATAGATGACCCATAGTGAAGGCACTCTAGCTCTCTGAAATCGACGACGAGAGGAACCCTTTCAACTGATTACTAATTACCTTGGTCATGAGCTTATATAACACATTGCACATGAGCTAATAGGTCTAAAATAAGTAATCTCCAAAGGGTTTTTCTTTTAGGTATGAGCACAACATGAGTATGGTTAACGAGCCTCGGTATCTTGCCCCTATTAAGACATGAACTACAATTTGCACCACATCTTTACCCACAATAGAATAATTTTTGTGAAAGAATAAAGGATTGAACGTACATGGCACTAAGGGCTTTACTAGGATTCATTTGTCTTAGGACTTGGATAATCGCATCTTCCATATAAGGTCGACAAATTCATATTTGATATAACCTTTGGGTGCACTAAATTGAGTACATCATCCAGCATAGTGGGATTAGATGACCCAAAAAGCTCATCAAAACATTCGACCAAAATTTTCTCGAACTCATCTTGGCTAGAATATAAGTGTCAATCACTGCCTTTAAAATCCATAATATGATTAGTCTCACGCCTCATATTAGTTTTCTTATAGAACCCGTTTGAATTCATATCTCCATATTTAAGAAAAATCGTCTGAGACCTCTTCCACCACAAAATTTCCTCTTTCCTCTTCTACTCTCTCAACTCTTCAAAAAGGGTCTTCCTTAAGCTTGGGTTTAAAGCGAGTTTTAGTTGAGTAGTACATCCTCTCATCCCATAATGGATATTCCCAAATTCCACCTTATTCCCCTCCAGAAAGGCACCCACACCATTATCAACTTTCGTAGCCCAACTAAGAGCACCTTCATCATATCTAGGCCCCTCCCAAGTTGATTTGATTAACCCTTCATAGTTGTCAAACACCCACATGTTTTCAAATCTTTCCCTTCTAGTTTTTATTCTCTAATCATGCTCGCCTTTAAGCTTTAAAAGAGTTGGTAGATGATCAGAAGCATCATTGTCCACGTGCTTGACTGTAGCTAAAAAACGAAGCATTCAACTCTTTGTTTTCACAATATCGGTCTAGCCTTTCTTCCATAGATTTGTGTCCCTCCATACCATTCCACCAAATGAACTTGTAACCTGTGTACCTCAAGTCCTAAAGATCACAATAATTTAAGGTATCTCTAAGAGCTTCCAATATTGATTGTGATTTAAGTAAACCTCATCACTTCTCAAAATTAAACAGAATTTCATTTATGTCTCCACCAACAAGCGATGACATATTAGGGAAATGACTATAAATTTGGTCTAGTAGAAGGTCACAAGTTTTGAGCTTATTATAAGACTTCAGAAATCTATAAATACTTGTCAAGTGCCACTCTCATCTCCAGCTAACCACGCGATCACCACATCCATGTGATTTTTATACAGGAGAGGAACCTCACAATTACATCCTTACTCCAAAAAACTGCAAGGCCACCCGCCCTTCCATATCATCAAAGTCTATAATATTAGGCAAGATTTGACAAATCTTGATCCTACTCCGTTTGGTTTTGGATAAGAAAACCAAACAAGCATTGACCTCCACCAACAACCCATGGAGGTTATCAACTGCTCAGGGATGGCCAAGTCCCTGATAGTTTAAACACAGTTCACTCATTGGCACTCAGGGGGCTATACACCCGGCATAACCGTTTTAATCGATTTTTTGTTGAGTTTTATCCTCAACCCTAGTTTTCCTCACCCCTACCACACTCCCTTCCACCTTTGAAATTTTCTACTTGGCATCCTCACCATGACCCTCATCCACCGTCCTATCCACCACTCGTTCTTCATGTCTCTTAGCTTTCCCTTTACCTGTATTATTGTGTGACCTTGTCCCATCAAAAGTAAGCATCCCCTTTAACCCTACCACCACTTTCATCTCCTTTTAGTTCAAGTAGTTTTCCCTTTCCTCCAACAATTCCTCCTGGCCCTCTCTCCTTTCTCTAATGGTGAAGCTCTAAACTTCAGACCATATTGAAATTCACCCTCTTCAAACTCCTCACCATACAGTTGATAGCCTTTGTACACATATCCTAGCATAACACAAACATAATAATAATTTGGGAGTTTGACATACTTCAACTAGGGATGGCAATGGGTCGGGTTTGGATCAAGTCTAATTGGATCCAAACCAATTTAATTTTTCAGCACATGGACCCAGACCTGATTCAGGTCCGACAGGTCTGTAAAGATTGGATCCAGCCCAAGACCTATCGGATCTAGTGGTCCATGAGTCCTTAATGGTTTAGAAAATTTCAAGCTAAAAGAGATCAAAACATTGAAAAATAATTACCGTAACATAATCATTTAATTAATCATCATAACAAAATCCACATAAGAAATAACAATTTTACAATTTTCATGTTGGGACAAAGAAATAGGGATGCAAAGAAGTCTGCCAAAGATCTCGAGTTCCTGACCATTAGGAAGAGAAGAAGAAGAGAGAAAAACAACCAAAGAGATTTGTCGACCTGAACTGTCGGTGACACGAGGCTGCATGAGACAGAGAGGTAATAGAGAGAGTATGGGAGAGAGAGAGAGAGAGAGAGAGAGAGAGAGAGAGAGAGAGAGAGAGAATGGATGGCTGGAGTCACTTAGGGGACACTAGGGCAATTAGGTAAGTCAAGCGCCCAAGTACCAGTCAACATTAACAAAAGGATTTTTTGATGATATTATTTTGATAATTTTAGAGATATTAGATACCATTAATTCAACCACTAAAATTAGCCCTAATAATATGGCCATTCACTTTATTCATTTTTATTTGCATCCCACTGAGTTGAGTTGATTTTAAAGTCATTTTAAAAATTTTAAAAAATAAATAATGTGATTTTATTTTAATTTCAAAAACCCGACTGTTGCGCTGCCACATCATCGTGTCACTATGTTACAATCTCCTTAACCCAGCAGCATACTAAAAACAATAAATAAGCTAAAAGATTAGATTATTGGGGGCCTGATTCTAAAGGCTGGATTAATAGTGTCCTATATATCCCCAAAGTTTGGATCAATATTGTCCAAAAACCATTCCTCTTTTCTAAATCATAATTATATATCTACTATTCTTTTCACTTTTCTAAATTGTTAGGTTGCTACTGACCTAGTTCTAGCCAAGTGGTAAGCCCTTTTACTCAATTTCTTCAATCAAATCTAGATCTAAAGGTATTGTTATTTTCTTTCTAATAAAGTTTTTCTCCTTTTGTGAGAGTTTGGTTTCTCTCCTTCTTGTGAGAATTAGAGTTTCTCTTGCCAATACGTGCAAGTTTTATTACGCTTGTTGATTCGATTGGATGATATATTTTTTATATTTTTATCAATTAGTTTCATTGATTTTGATTGATAATGATTCAACAATGGAATTTCATATGGCTCGATCAAAGTGATATTTCCTTCAGATTAGATCTATTATATCACACAGAGATCTATTATAAGAAGTTATACAGTAGCTCACCAATATTTTGGAAAGACATATTGAAGTTAAAGAATACGGTTTGTTCCCAAATTGATGTTACAATAGTATAGAGTCGAGCGGAAGTATATTTCTCATTAATTTTATCGAAATATAGATCTGTTTTGTTATTTTAGATTTATTCTTGTTTGAGAATGATCTTTATAGATATCGTATGACTTTTTATTATGAAATTTCTCTTTCTATCAAAAAATATATCGCCCAAAAACCTCTAAAAAAAATAAAAATAGGTATTAAACTCTTTGATGGTTCTTCGGGATGGGTTTGGATCTCAATTTCCAAGCCTAGACCCAGACCGGAATAAAGCCTCTTGGACCTAGACCCATCAAATCTCAATTATTTAGCCCTATTGTCATCTCTAACTTTAACTCAATCCACTTAGGAGTATTATCGACACTAATTCTCATACCTCTCGACAAGGCCTTCGTAATATCAATATCAACCTTAATCTTAAAGTTCTTAGATGAGGTTATTGTATCCTATTTGTCTATCTTCACCACTGTCCCATCGTCGAACCCAAAAGTTCGGCAAACTTAAATGTTTTCTTCTTCATGGGTAGATTGTAAACCTTAATCCAAAAGTTGTGGAAAACACTAGATAATCGGGTTGCTCGTCCCCATTCATTTGTTTTAACAGTAAGATATTTCCATCAAACATCCATGACCCATCATTCAAGACTGCATCTCTATCAACATGGGAGAAAATTTGAAAAATGAAGAGATTTTTGTCCCAATCCTTAACAATAACCCCTTTTTAGAGTTTCTAGATGTTCTTCAGTGTAGTTTTCAGTGGGTGTTTGGTTGGGGGTTTGCGAATGTAATTTGATACCTTTAAGTATTAAGTTTTTCCATAATTTGTGTTTGGTTGAATTTTTAAGGAATAAGATTTGATTTTTAGTAGTATCAAACCCCCTTCCAAATCTAAAGATTTTTATTCCTCCTGTTTTTAGATGTATAAAATCTCATTCCTACAAGGAATCAGATTTTCTTTTTCAAAAAAATTCATGAAATTCCCTTTTGTTCCATTTTACATCAAATCCCAACTATTAATAAGATATACTTATGTTTATTTTTATTTTATTATATGACACTTTAAATTTTTCAAATGTTACGTAAGTGATAAAGTTTATATAGGAAATATTATTTTTGCACATAGGTGAAGGTTAACATGAATCTTATTTGCTAATTTTAATTTGAGTACGTTATAAAACTATTTTTAAATAAAGCTAATGAAGTTTATTTGTTGTTATTTTTTGATTTGGTTCTCATATTTTTTGTTCCAATGATATATAATTTTTGTATGTAAATTTGATAAAAAAAAGATTAATTAAAGATAATAAATATAATTTATTTAAAAAAATAAAGCCTAAACTTAAGATAAAAACATAATTTTAGTTGTGGGAAATGTATTAAAAAACAGTTTTGATTTCATTCTATAACTAAATCAAACAGTAGAAAATTAAGTTACGATTTCATTCCTGATATGAACCAAACACTTGATTTTATAAATCAAGTCTCATTCCATTCTTCTCAGATTTTAGGTTCCATTTCATTCCATTCCACTACACGTGAACCAACACAGCCCCAAAGCTTCCACGTTAAATTTTTGTCGAAGCTTGCTCGCCAAGCAAAGCTCAATTTGCGCATCAAAATTCTCCGATCGGGGTTTCATTGAATTCAATTATCTCGTCTTCCTCAATCAACTCATGTCTACTCCATGCCATTTACAACTTGGATTTTTTTTTTTTTGAAATGCTAAGAAGGCCTAACCCACTGGCCTCCTATCTCAGGAGCAGGCGAGTGAGCCACACCAATAGGCCCAAGGGGAAGGGATAAGTGCCAACTTTACTAGGAGGGGTAAGTGCCAACTTTGTTGGGAAACCTAGCCCAAGGGGAGGGGATAAGTGCCAACTTTGCTAGGACAAAGCCTAACCCATCAACCCCACAATTTTCTCACAAGGAAATACGAGTGTTTTCCCCAAGATTTGAACCCCGGTGATGAACATGGAAGATGAGGGTGGAAGCCAACTAGTAGAGGCAGAGCCTTGAACAAGGAAAGGGTGTCCATGGACACCCTTAGCCAAAAAATAAATAAATTAAAGTAATAGATATGTTTGGATTATGAAAGCGGAAATAATGGGTAATTGGACACCCTAAAATTTGGTCAAAAAAAAAAACTGGGCACCCTTGAACCTTGACGGACCAAGCCTTTTCCACTCTTCCTCCCGTGAGACCTCAACTCTTTCTCTTCTCTCAGCTCTCTCTCTCTCTCTCTCTCCTCGGTCTCTTAACTCTTGTGCTCTCGGTTCTCTTTCTCTCCCCGTGGTTCCTCTCTCGCTCTCTCGTAATCTCTGCTCTCGTGGTTCCTTTTGCGTTCTCTTTAATCTTTGCTCTTGTCGGTCTTTCTCTCGCTCCCGGCCTCTACTCTCATTGCCTTGCTCCATTAGTCTCTGCTTTGTCCATGCTCGCTGCTATCTCCTTCTCTCGCTCTCAACCTCACGGCGACGGCTTCGCTGCTCTTCCTCGATCACCTCTCTGCCTCGTTGTGACGCTCGATGCTCCTTCTCGATCTCCGATCGACAAGCAGCCCCACCTGCACCGGCGATTCACTTCACCTCGGCTTCAATTTAAAGTTAAACCCTAGGTTTTTAAAATTCAATATACCTCTCAATTTTAGACTTTAAATTTACAAATTTTCTTACAAAATAATATATTGTTGTTTTATTTTTGATTACTTTGCTCATGAACATCATTTGTCCGGCTCGGCTACATCTTTGAAAAATCGAAAAAATTGTTGATGAACTATAAACATATTGCAAATCACCAATCTTTCACCCGTAATTTGTTCACTGCTTCTTATGATCTCAATTATAATTTACTTAATCGAAATTTGACTTCCTTTCTTCATCATAAATAGATGGCATTTACAATTTTATTATGTTTTCTTTATGATTCATGATGTTATATATATGCGGGGAGTATCTTGGTCTGATCTGGGGCTTGTGTTAGTTGGTTTGTTATTTTCAATTTTATTACATTTTCTTCATGATTCAATTAATTGGTTTGCTATTTGGTTAATTAGTTGTTTTGTTTGATTGTGATTTATATGGTTATGTGTAATTGTGATTGGTGTGATTGTGCTTCTTGGGTTTGTGTTGAATTATTTCAATTTTTTTGTTCTTTTTCCAGTTTAATATGGGTCAATACAATTGTAATAGTAGACTATTATTTGATGTATTTTATGACTATGATGAAACCCCCTCCTCCGGGCATATGTTTATCAATTTTAACCTTTGAACACCCTTGTTTGAAATTCCTTACTCCGCCACTCGTCAATTAGGCTACCACCATTTTTGCTCCAACATAGAATTTATTGCAACCTTAAAAGTGACAGAAACACATAGCGCCTCCAAATTCGAAGAGAAAGCCAAGCGTCAAAACCACCAAGCCTATCACAAGGAAGGATAGGTCCCAAACACAATCAACAAAATCCCTACAAATAGGGAAAACAACCTTTGCACACTAATGGTGAGGTCCATTAGCATTAGGGTTCTAAAGGGAGTCATTAAAGGGGAGAAAAGTTGAGGGCGCTTTTTTTAGTGCATAAGTTGAGGGCGCTTTTGGATTCAAGTTTATCCAATTATAAAGGGAGTCGCTAGAGGGGAGAGAAGTTGATATTGGATTCAAGTTAATCCCATTCAATCCACAATGCACAAATATATTGAAACTTCATATAGACAAATAAATGATATGTGGTTTTTAAGAAAATTTCATTCTCCAATTTTTCTCTTTAACTTCCGGAGGAAACTTACCCCCACCAAAAAGAAATAACAATTACTGTATAGAAATAGGACCGTATTCGTATGATATACTCTATTTTCCTTTGACAAAATCTCTCATTATAATAGACAAAACCTCTCATTTCCTTATAATGAATGTGCTCATCTCAAGAGTCGTACGTAAAAATCAAATACAGACCTCTGTTTCCAAAACTGGTAGGATTGTTCTTATTCAATCAAATCTTGAGTCCTTACCGACTCATACCATGTAGTGTTTTCAGCTCCTAACCTCTATTTCTCAATCGTTAGATCGAATTAATCGATAATTCTTTTGAAAAAATCAAATACAAAAACAGGACTTCCCTTAGTTGCATGGGATAAAATTTGCCAACTAAAAAAATTTGGTGGTTTGGGCTTGCTAAAAACAGGTGTTGTTAATACAACTTTTATGGCCAAACTTTCTTGAAAATTTCTCACTAATCCAGATAATTTCTGGGTTAAACAGATAAGGGCAAAGTACGAGTTTGATTGATGCATTTTTTTATATAATAAAAAACAAGCTAATTCGTCGGTATGGAAATGTATGTTACGTACACATAACTTTATTCGTCAAAATATGAGATGGCGAGTTAGGAACGAGAAAATTATTAATTTTTGGACCAATGCGCGGTGTCACGAATCCAGTTAGGCTGATTTATTGCATATTGATCCTTCAACTCTATCCGATTCTCATATAAAGGTCTACAAATTTGTGTTTCGATAGAAATTGGGATGAATCTAAGCTTTTACAAATTTTACCGAAGGCAGTAATTCCTTATGTTCTATCTGTTCCCATCCCCCTTACGAAAATGGAGGATAAGTTTTATTGGGGATTTATTGGGAATGGCGAGTTTTCTACTAAGTTTGCTACTTGGAAAGCTCATGATAACCTTAAATCGGACCAACCAGTTTGAAAATTTAAGTGGATTTGGAACTTGGATATTATGGTTAAGATTAAAATTTTCTTATAGCAAGTCTGTCATAATTCATTACCGACGAGAGGCAATCTTCTTCATCGTGGCATAGAAGTGGATCCTATTTGTTCCACTTGTCTGTCGCGGATCGAAGATACGAAACATCTTTTTGCTACTTGCCCTTTTGTAAGTCAAGTTTGGGATTTATCTATTCATCAAATATGGACCCGTCAACATCCCTTCTTTAACCCTCTTATTTCGGTTAGAGACTCCTTGCACAATATTTTCGTTGGTCGAAGGGATAATATATCTAGAATTGTTGTACTTTTGTGGAGCATTTGGAAGACTCGTAATGACATTGTTTTTCAGAATGATATACTTAAACCCATGGGTTCCTTCATAGGATAAACGTAATTGGGCGGAGTGGCAGCAGCGTGTCAATTTATCTCACTACCTTTCATCATCCTCACTATCTCAATCGATCCACATATCCAAGTCCCCTTGTTTAGTAAGGTGGACTTCTCACCTAGGCGCCTTCATCAAAATCAATTTCGATGACACCTTTTCCACGGCAGGAGTAGCGAGCAGGTTATGTTCTCCATGATTGGAAAGGAGGTCTCATTCAAACGGGTACCAGATTTATGTATATGACACCTATACTTGTGTCTCGTCATGGCTATGCAAGATGGTATTCAAGCAGCATTAGAGGCAGGCTACACTCACATACAAGTGGAAGGCGACAATAAGATTGTTACTTAGGCGATTCAGGGTATCATTCATATCCCATGAAGGATTCCTCGCTAGTTCATGATATTAGATTTATACTTTTAATATTCTCAAGTTATTCACTTAATCATATTTTTAGAGAGGAAAATATGACAGCTAACTATACTTGCCAAATTAGGCTATGTCATGAGGTGCAGAGTTACTTTTACATTTTCTCCTTCGGAGACATTTTTTATTTACTTTTTGATGATAATATAGGTAGAACTCTTGAGAGAAGAGATACCAAATGTTTCTTTGTACTAAACATGAAAAAAATAAAATAAGGGTCGTACCTAAAAGAGTGAGGCAAAGACTCACCATTGTGAACCCAAATTACAGAGTTGGTAAAGATCAATCACAATCTAAAACACATTCGTGGCCATTACCTTTTGCGTAATAGCAGGAAATTATAAGATACTGGGTTCTCTGATACGGATGCAACTGGGTTCTCTGATACGGATGCAACTCGTGCACACTACAAAACAATTTTGAAATTCATATACAATTTCACAACATTTTTAACGTAATCGTCCACAAAAATATGTTGATCAGTACAAATTTTCACGAATTTAAATGAGGAATAACAACAAAATCTATCCGGCAAAAGTGAATTCAAAAGGAACTATGCTCAATCCAAAAACATAGAAAACTATGAAATTACAGATTTAGTCATTGTAATTTATGAAACCATCAACTACATCCAAATTTCAATTGGTCTCCAAAACAGTCTTCAACATAACTACACAAGTCACTCCAACCTATACACCTTAATTCATAACAGGGAACTGAAACAAACCTCTGTATCTCTAGAACACTCAAAACCCGATCCATTCCTGTTATGCAGTTGCAGGTACACCTTAGCTTTCGGAAGTTGACCTGCACCACACAGGGGCGTATGGTTGTATTAGATGTACATATTCACTCAAATTTAACTTCATGGGACTGAACTCCAGGAGGGTACAAGACTGCTTTGGCCCCGGTAGTGTCCAAAATCTTCTTGCCAACCGCTCCATATGGGGTGTCATCAGTGCTTGTGAGGAACAGAATACGGTATGTCCACTCGAGTACTTCCGGGCAGAAAATCTTCCAGAAGTATGTCATCCTAAACCATGCTGGCACCGTCACATACCTGTCTCCGCGTAGCACACTGTTCACTATCGACTTGGCTGTCCCTCCGACTGTGCCCACCGGCATCACATTCACTTGCACCTAATTAATGCCATTGTCACAAATTAAGACGATGGTGGAAATTGAATTTGTATTCCAATCTGAAGTTCTTTTTTCCAGTGAATCATAATAATTTATAATTTTTGACATAACATGCAACGATTTAGTAAGTATGAGCTTACATCTCTCAATTCTTGATCGACCTTCATCTCACCCTCCTTAGTTAAGATTTTACCCTTGGTGAATTCGGACTCGATGAGTCCTGGTGTCACAATGGTTATCTTGATATCAGATCCTAGTTCCACCCTTAGTGTATCAAAGAAAGCCAACATTGCTGCCTTGCTTGCCTGCAAAAGTTGTGAGCAGCAAGACAAACAGTCAAAAATCACCACAACATAAACAAGACTCATAATCCACCTTCCGTAAGGTGGAAGGTGGTTATGTATGTTAAATAAGCAAGACAGTTCCAAATAACGTACATTGTAGATAGTCTCCCTTGGTGCAGGTAACCATGCTGCTGAAGACGACATGACAACAATCTTACCTCGGGTGTCCCTCAGGTGTGGAATTGCAAATCGAGTGGCATAGACCGAACCCCAGAAATTAATATCCTTCACACCCCAAAAAAAAACCAAACAAGTTATCAATATTCATCCTGTAATATTAGTACATTCAAGACATTCAATAGGAAATAAGGGAATAGGCAACCAGTTTCATCAACGATGCCGAAATTCCTATGTAAACTGAACACTTAAATCAATGTAGCAAAAAAAAGCTTAAGAAAAAGTTTGTTCTAAGTTTTCGAATGCATTAAAGGGAGTTACCATAACAGGTCTCATCTTGGTAATATCCTCAGCATCCTCGAATCCACTAACACCGACAATACCAGCATTGTTCACCAAATGATCCACTGCATTGATCAAGAGAGAGCATATAAGTTGACACATTTATGTAAAAAAATATCTCCAATTAAGTCTAGATCTAAAGTGCTACACTAATAAACATGACAGCAAAAGCAAGTCTAAATCAGAAAAAGAAAAAAACTATTTCATACATCTTCCAAAGCGGGATATAGTGACATCAACAATTCGCCGGCAATCATCAACCTTGGAAACATCGGCTCCGACCACGATTGCTTCCGGGGAACCCAATTCCATACACAAGTCCGCAACTTCACGTAGGCTTCTCTCTCTTCTAGCTGCCAACACTAGGCATGCCCCTCTCTTCGCATATTCATAAGCTAGATGCTGAGTTGGAAATCCAAATCACATGAGTGCCGTACAAATAATACAGCTCTCAAATCCGCTCTTAGGAGCTCAAAATGGTTGTTAATAACTAGCTGAGCTGGTAATATTGCAGTTGTTATTAATTATAGCAAGTAATATCGCTCCTACGGTTCTTCTAGATTCAAATCTACGAACATCCCCCCAAAAAAAAGAAAAACGAAAAGAAAAGGAAAAAATCCATACAAATTTGAACTTTTATTCTTAAAGCACCTTATGTGAATCAGGCCTATAGTGCTCAAGTGACATATATTCTACATATATAGCACATTATAAGATACCTAACGTTCATGCATGATCAATTTATGATTTAATATACAAATTGAGATAAAGAGGTTTGCAACCAAGTTCTCCTCTATTAGTCCTACTGTAAATTACTCTGTTATGTTTACAACTACGTCTATAGACCCCTGGAAGAGACGGACAAATTACATTGTTGTCCGATAACTACCTTGCAAGGTAATCTCAGAAGTTACCAACCCTTTTTTCGGTTTTTTTTTTTTTTTTTTTTTTGTACTCTCTTACGCCTAGCTCCCTTAATTTCCCCTATTCAACCAGCAATCTATAACATGTGATCCATGTCATGTGTAGTCAGAAAGCTACAATCCCTTTTTTCCTTTTTTATTTTTTTCTTTAAAATCTCCCCTTATTCCCCTTACGTCCAGCCTTCTATATACATGTGACTCTGGTCTAAATATAGACTATCCAGGCAATTTATATACAAGACGTTAAGGAAATAAACCTCGCCGATCCCGGAGGAAGCGCCGGTGATAAGGACGACCTTGCCGGAGACATCTTCACTGAAAAGGGATGACACAAGGGACAAGAAGAACTTGAGGAACTGAAATGGGGGCAACAACAAACACAATGATATGAAGGTGAAGGGAGGAGCTGTTAGGTTCAGAAATGTGTTTATCAAATCCATTCTTGCCTATAATTTTTCCCCTCCAGCCTTTGCTATGCTTCTGATAACCAGAGAGACAGAGAGTGACAGAGAAAGGGAGATGGGAATGCATGCAATGCAAAGAGTGACAAGTTAAGCGGTGAAGACACAGCCTTTGGTACTTTGGAGCTGTTGTTGCCGTGGCTTCATTGCATGGACTTTTGTATGACACGTGGTCTTTTTCCCCTATCACCAACTTTCTATTTCAAGTTGCATTTTTATGAGCACTCACCGTCACTATTAACTTTATTAAATTACAAATTATACCATAATTTTAAATTTATATAAAAAATAATAAAAATATATTTTTTTTAAAAATATTGCTCTAAACTTCCCCTTCAATAAAATCATTGACTACCATGTAGCAATAAAATTACAAATCCAAATCAATGGTATACGTTATGTTATAAGTTTTATGCTCGAACTCTAAGTCCTTTCAGATGATACTCCTCCCTCTCTCATTTTTAAATTTTCTTAAATACAAAAAATATACTTGGTAAGGAGGACAAATATAAATCAATAGAATATTAGTTTAATATAGACGATATAAAATTATTGATTAATAATGTATGTTTTAGTGATTATATATGTGGTGAAAAATGTCAACAAATGAAGGAAGTTTAACATTAAATTTTAGAGTTGAGATTTTTAAATGGTCCCTATCAAATATTTAGATTTAAACTATTGAAGTCACGTCATATACGAAAAAATGATTAACTGAATTGTAATAGTGATTATATATATGGTAATAAATATCGACAATTTTGATATTAAATTTTAAAGTTGAATTTGTTTTAATATTTCTTATCGAATTTTTAAATTTGGATTCAAACAACAAAAAATCACCTGTATCCAAAAATCAACTTTTTAAAAAAATGAAAAATATTTCCCCCAGATTGAGTAAAAATAATTTGCCTTGAACACATCCTTAGTGATACAATTAGCCATCCTCTAAAAGCCCAATGGATTACGTATCTATTGGGCTGCCCGTATAATATTTATAATTAAGATCCATTGTTACATACGATGGACCCTGCCGGAGACGGTGGTGGACAAGACTTAATCCAACTCAAGTCAGCCCACAAAGAGAACTACTGCAGAGGTTTTCTATATTAATTTTTATTTATTTAATTAGTGTCTTAAATCATAAGGCATATATAATCACAAATTACGTTCTACTACCGGCATTATTTATGATCACCTTAACTGTTCACACAAATAATAGAATTGTTCATATATGGTAAAAGTTATTCGCAATTTCCATTGATTTTACATGAATATTAATCTAAATTACTAAGTTGAAACTTCATTATTAACACTATTAAAAAGTGTAGTACAAATAGGTGGTTGGTTTTCTTTTAACACAAATAGGTCATTTTTCTAAATAATATTTATAATAAAAATATGGAATATCTCTTGCGCTATTCTTATAAAATAATATATAAAAAATATTGACTTTTTACTATTCTATAATATTGGAAAAAAAAGGTGCTTCAAGGATCATAAATAATAAATTAGTACCCTGATATGTCATTTTTTAACTGTTTACTACCCTATTTTTAAAATTTTTAGAGTAATAAACTGTTAAAAAATAAAATATGAGAAAATTAATTTATTATTTAAAATATCTGAGAATTGTTTTTTGATTATTTTTCTATACCACATAACAATAAAGTGTGTTAATTAATATTCATATATTTGAGCTTCAGTTGGATAATATGCACTATTTAATCTTTTTTTTCTCACTGTCCCAAGATCCAAGACCTATATTGTATAATAAGTAACTATACATTACAGAGTTTAAACTGGAATTATCTTTGGAGAGCTTTCCTGAGGTTATTTACACAACTTTTCAGGGGGAGGGGAAGCAGAGCAGAATACAAGGAAATAAAGTAATTGAAATTTTAAAAAACTAAGTGATCTCTATAATTATCTTTTTCTATAGGACTAACAAAACTTAACTGGTGAAAATAATTAGCTTTATTCACCCTTACCTACACAGTTCTTTTGCCGATAATCTACAGATCTCATGATAACTAACATATAATAGATATCCCTACATCTTCACAGGCATCAAGAGGCACATCATCACCTTCAAGCCTAATCTGCATAGTAACCATTGCAATGAAGTCATCAGCCCTCTTCTTCAAATCATCAGTTGGGGGAACCACCAAATCCCCTCTTTCTTTCTTCAATTTCCCTCTCTCTTTCTCTCTCACTTGTGTTTTTGCCTCTCCTCTCTTTTCTCTCCTCTCCTTTACTTGCCATACTGCTTCCTCCTCTGCCTCTTCGCCGACTTGATCCTCGACATTAGTCAAACTTCTATTACTTATCTTCTCCTCGGCATATCTTACCCTATTAATTTTACTACTGGTTAAATAAGGATCTACAAATGTTCTTTCTAAGAGCTCTTCTGAAACTACCATTTTGCTTGTTTGTGAAAAAGCTGCATGCATCTGAAGCTTCTTAGTTTCTGTGCTAGGCATAGTCAGCTTCAGTGAGTCCCTTTCGTTGTCATTGTGATACAACAGTCTAGAGGATTGGACTGTAGACTTCTTGGGCGGTGACATATGGATCTTGGCCTTCTTGGACCCAGTCTTGGATAGAATCGACTTTACTGTACTATCACCAGTGTCATCGTTGGAAGAAGGATTTGAGGACCACACTTTAGACTCCCGGAGGAGGAAGATCACAATGAGGTTGCCTAGGATGAAGAGAGACTTGGCACTGAAGAAAAAGGAGAGAATTTGGGGGATGGAAACACAAACAAGGGCTTTAGTAGAGTAATACAAAGAGGGAAACCAGAATGGGCTAGTGCAAAATAGACCAAATGTGAAAGTTGCCAAGGGATAGAAGAATAGATTGCTCACAAATTGTTGCTCCTTGTATTTCCTTAAGGCTTGGATTTTCTCTACATTGATTGAATCCATATGCAAGAGAAAGAGAGGATAGGGAGAGAAGCTTAGTTGGAGATTTGGTTGCTTAGCTTGGCTGAATGTAGAAGGCTTGTTCTTATAGTGAAGGAGAGTTGAGTTACTCACTAGGACATATTTTATGGGGGTACACATTTCACATACGTGGATAAGCAACTTTATTTTTTGCTTTTGTTATTGTATATATGTATGGTGGGAAGGCCACTTTTGGTAAAGCTAAAGTTCATTTATTGTTTAACTTTGGCTAACTTTTTTTCTGGTTAAACTTTGTGCCCCCACTCTCGATATCTTTCCGCCATTTTTGCACATCTATTGTATTTTTGCACATTCGTTATTAGTAATTCAGGAATTGAACAATTACATCTAAAAAAAATGAACGAAAGGCATATGCTATTGAAGGAAATATATAAATATTCATCTTCTTTGAAAGATTAATGAAGATAGATCATAATAAATTAAATAGAAATACGGTTGCAAATTGTATAATTGTCGATGACAATATTTATTATAAATTTGGTTATAAAATATGAAAATTGAAGGAAAAAGATAACATGAATATATAGAGTGAAAGTAGGACATGGAATGGAATTATAACAAGAAATTAAATAAAACTTTTAAATGTATTTGCAATATTCGAAGATAATTAATGAATGTTATTTTTTTGGAATGGATGTTAAAGTGATATTTGTTATCCAATGAGCACAATCAATCACTACGCGCTTTAGCAAAAGTTGTTGACTCTTAAAAAATAATTATGTCAAACACATGTATATGTAATCTCATGAAAACGACTTTCTTTGAACATAAACACAAAAAACCATTTAAAAATTAAATTTATGTACCTAAAGTATTAAGAGAAGTATTTTCTATTTCTAAAACTATTAGAGAATTCACATTGGAAGTCTTATTAAGAGGAAAAGAAACATTTAAAAATAAAAATACATATATATGTAAGTTTTTCTCATTTTCGTCCAATTTGAGTTACACGAAAACTTCTTGATTGAGATGGAGAGAAATGTGCTTCTTCAAAGACTTTGGGGTGTTTGATAAATAGTTTTTGCTCCCAAAAAACTCTTTTTAATTGTTTAATTGGGTCAAAAAACTAATTACATTGTTTGGTAAAGAGTTTTTGAAATACTTTTTGACCAAAAAGTTATTTTACAAAAAGCTGTTTGGAATAACTTTTGGAAGAACTTATTACAATTAATACTTGAAATTACCATATTATCTTTCACATTTTAGTGAAATTATCCTAATTGCCATTGAAGTTACATTTATGTGAGAATTTTTTAGTTTATATTTTTCAATTTTGGAACAATACTAGAGGAAGATTATAAATATTTAAGTCAATATTTTTTATTTTAATATTTTCTATATTTTGACAAATAATTTAGTTTATCATAATAAATAAATAGTTTTGTCATATAAATGTCAAATATATTATTAAAAATAAATTTTAAAAAGATATACATAATTAAAATTATATAGAAGGTATAAATGTAATTTTATATATCACATAACTCTTAATTAATTATGAGAAGAAATATGAATATAGAATAAAAATGATTATAATGTATAAAATAGTTAATGAAATTGACCTATGGGCATAAATAGAATTTCACCAAATAGCTTTGTTAGAAACAACTAATTTTACCAAATTTTTTTCCTCAAATAGCTAATACAAATAGCTAATACAAATAGTTAATAGCTAAAAGTTAACAACCGATTGCCAAACAGGTCTTTCCTTAGATGTAGCTTTTCCCTCCTCTTTATCCTCCACACTTCGGATTTTCTCTCCTAAGACTCATCCTTTAAATAAGAGCATCCTCAATTCCTGAAATGTTAAATATAAATTCAAAGCACTATAATGACATAGTGTTTGCATATTATTAATACATCATTGGAATTATAAAATAACAAATATTATGAAACGAAAATAGTTAATTAAAGTGATATATATTTTAAAATGAAAAGAATATAATATCACGTATTTGATAGTGTAGGGAAATTAGCTTTTGTTAACAAACTACTAACAAGAATTTGAAATGTGTGGTGGTGTTGAATTAAATTCCATAGAAGGAAGTGCATACACACAATAGTTTAAGCAAAATACAAATTTAAATTTTTACATCAATCTTAAAAGTTTTATTTAGGGGTGAGCACGACTGATGGGTACCCTGAAATCGAACCGGTCAAAAGGGTAAAGTTCCGGAACCGGAACGAGTCAAACGGTTCCGGAACCGGAGCAGAATTTAGGAACTCGTCAACCAGGTTCGAGTTCCATTTCCAAAAATCAAACCCGGAACCGAACACTGGAACCGTTACAACATATAAAGTTTCTAGCATTCTCAATTTTCAGTTTGTAAATATGAGGCCCATGTAATTTTAGGTTCAATTAGTTTGTGTTTCGTGATATTTACTCTTTAAATGCAAAGAGAAGCATAAATTGATGTTTTGTTTCTTATTTCCTTTTGCCTTGAATGTCTAACTCTTCGTGTGGCAAATTGATTTGCTATTTATTAATGTTTGAAATGTAATTAATCCAAGAATATATAATTTTAAGGCTTTAAAGTTTTTCTCCGTAAAAGTAATAATATGGACGAGGTACCTCGAAATTGGAACCGGACCTTGAGAATCAAGTTTAGGTTCCTAAAATTCAGGAATCGCTCAAACGAGTTCCAGTTTAGGTTCCTAAACTTCAGGAACCGATCAAACTGAGTTATATTCATGTTCCCGGTTTTGAAATAGGATACCCGGAACCACTCACCCCTAGTTTTACCACTTGTAAATTAAACAATTCTCTATTTTTAGGGTGGATTGGATTACATTGTTCTAACTTCTAAGATGGTCTTTTTCTCTCTTTTTCTTGGTCTCTTAAGCATATTGTTAACCATGACAAATTAAGATAATTATTTTATCATTTTTATTTTTTAACTGCTTCGGTTGAGACTAGATCTCGGCAATCAAATTATTGGATCGATTTCAGAGTTGAGTTAATTCCGATCGGGTCATATTCGGATTACTCGGAGTTGGTTGAGTTAAAGTCTAGTTTTGGTTCGAGTTTAGTTTTGGATCGAGTTGACTTCAAGTAAATTAATGTTTAGTCCAATAAACTTGTCTTGTAAAGAATAAATACTTTGACGGATCGATTAAAAATTAGACAATCTCGATTTAACTTTTTAAGTGTCGGTTCGATTCATATCTTAGGTCAAGTGACTTTTACTTCGATTTAGTTGAAACTATGAATATAAAAAAGTTTTTAAAAAATTAGGTGAATCTTCATCATTTTATCAGTGACCATTTATAGAGAACGTGGGTAGCATATCTTAGTGTACAGAAGCTACATGAAAGCTTCCAGTTTTTGGCTCAAATGGGATTTTCTTGTCTTTTTAATATGTAAAGGAGCTGCATTTGTGATCATTTGGTAATATAATATCTATCACAGTATTTTACCCTTTTTTGGTAGAAGTATTTTACTACTAGTATGCCTACCTCTTAAGGAAAGCTCCACTAAACGGCAATTAGTAGTCAAGATGCTCAACTTCCTGCAAAAAGGACTTGACCGGTTAGGGATGTCAATGGAGCAGGAAATTCCCGTCCCCAATGAAGCCCTGATCTGAGATGGACAAAAATCTCCGGCTCGGACAGGGAATGGGGTAGGCACGGGATGGAAATCAATCCCTCGTAGTGACAGATGAGGCACTAATAAAATGAGGCATGGAAACATAAGGAAGGAAAGTACAATATAATAGAGTATATCATGCACACCGTCATTTTTATCATATTTGGACATGAGGCGAATTTAAGTTTCAGTTTTTAATGACTTATTTTTGGTTTAATTATGTCATGAAGGGAAGTACAATATAATAGAGTATAAGCGAAACGAATATGAGACTTAAATACTTAAAACAACCTTGACCATTAAACTAATATCTCATTGATTTTGATTACTTGTCTTATATTTTTATAGTGGAATTTTCCCATAATATTAGAGGTGGAGCGTTTTCTATTTATGTTACATTGAATTGATGCCAATTCTACAATCCGAATGCCACTTTTGATACGCATAAGTCTTTCCTTTCACACAAAAATGTAATGCAAGTAGAAAATTGGAGGAAACAATTTATTTATGATTTTCATTTCTAATATTAAAAGAGGAAAATTTTTGTGCTTCCTTTTTAGGAAGTAGCAAGTAATCAACAATTTTAAAATTTAAAAGTAATAGAACCAATTTTTATATTATTTTTATAAGTTAAGGGTAACGCTATTACATTAAATTTCCGAAACACGGTAGCAATATTTTTGGGGTATGAAATGATTTTCATATATGGATTTGAATTTGATTTATCAAATGATACATAATTGCTTTTTTCCCTAACGAAGGAAGATGAAGCTTCATGAAACTGATATTTGTTTCTTGGAAAAGAGGGATAGAAAGGGCATGCATGTGATCTGATTCTAGGTTAACCCTAGTTAGCTAGGTGTATTATTACTAATCCTGTTAAAATGAAGTTTCACAGGGAAAAAAAAAAAAGAAAGAAAAAAAAGTGGGAAGGAAGCAGAAAAATGTGTGTAATTAAAAATATAAGATCACGAGCACTACCTTTTTTTCCCTTGCTCTTTTATTCCGCTCTGTTACTCCATTTGGCGTGAAACGTGAAAATGCTTTGCAAAAGAGAAGGCAAAGGCCCCTTTATTTAGTACAAGGAAAGTCCCACTACCATGCAATTTGGTCTCCTACCTTTTTCTTTTTTTCTTTTTCTTTTTTGGTATTGGTTTTGGATTTCATTAAAATACTAACTCTTGTGTATTATGGTACGTTGTACGTTGTACGACACACTTGATTCCAATTAGGAAATTTCTTCATCTTGGCTTGGTGTTTTTCGAAGAAGAAGAGGGCAAAGATTTGCCTTTTCTTAATCTCTTAACTGGCAAATTATTATATAAAACACAAAAGAATATCTTAGTGTTACATTGTATCTAATAAGCTGTTTTTTATGTTTGAGTTGTTTGTTATGTCTTGTTAAACTAGAATCGAAATTATGTATCACAAAAGATTTACCATTAAAACTTGCAAAATTATTATATAAACCACCGAGTTTTATGGGCGGCAATTCGTCGGAATGTGATGTGACAAATTTTTTGACACGTGGACATCGGAATCAATTTTTGACTAGATTTATGAGATGTAAGTGTCAACTATGGAAGGAATTTTTTTAAAAAAACAAATTGAATTAAAAGGCTTATTTACCCTTAAATTAATAATGTTTAAATGCAATTAGTCACCCTCTCTTTTCCTCTCATCTCGTCTGTTTCTTCTTATTTTTAGAAAAATTATCAAAAAAAAGGAAAGAATTGATTGAGGAGGACAATTCCTCTCTTTCTCTCTGAAATTTTAGTTTACGTAATCGGATCGAAGCCCACTCATTAAAAAGGGATGTCTTCCCCAAAACGACCTTCTACTCCTTCCCCGATTCAATCCAACTTTCTCCGACTTCCCCTTCACCGAATCTTCCTCTTTAGTGATTATAGTATTAGTATTAGTATTAGCATTATCTTCAATAGGAGTAATCTTATCACCCTTCCTAGAACTTTCCGGACATTTCACGAACACTGGATTTTTCTTTCACAACAACATCGTCAACACCATTCGAACTTCCCCAAATTTTTTAGACAATTGAAAATATTTATACTCATGAGGTTTAGAGAAAACAAGGTCCTCACCATCGATGGATTTTTCGCGTGACCCTTGAACTTGTTCCTCAATCTCCTCACTTTATTCGTCACTTGGCTCTTCGAAGCATCGACATGGAGCGATTTCTTCACAAAGTCGTGAAATTCTTGCTGATAGGTAGATGGGTCCGCTCGGTTGAAAGCTATGAAACAAGTCTGCGGTAGTCCAAAACTGGAATTGGCCACAAAATTGGCCTGAAACTCAATCAAACCCTTGAGAATCGCAATCTCATCCTCCTCACTCCACAACCTCGTTAATGGCCGCCCTTTTCTCCGGGTAGTCGCCGTCCCACCTCCCCCTCCTCTTCTTCGGCAGTGGTTTCGTAAAAGGCTTTGTCTTTTTGGACTTCGACTCCTTCCCATTCTCCGCCCGGCGTTTCGATGAGGGTTTTGAAACGAGGGTCTCGATTTTCTTTGGATTTCTAGGCTCGTGGGGATTTTTGGGAATCCGATTTAGAGTCGGATTCGGGTTGTGGGTTTTTTTTGGATTGGGGTAGATCTATGGAGCAGCTTGATTATGCTTCGGGTTTTCTTTTGTTTCTCTTGTTCATCCTCTTCCTCGCATTCTTCTTCTTCCTCCTCCTCCTCAGATTTTTCTTTTTCCTCTTCCGATTGCACTTGTTTAGATTGGGGTTTCGATTGGGGTTTTTCTGGAACCTCCTCTTCCTCTTCTTCCTCAGATTAAGAAGCAGCATGCGGGTCATACAAAGGTCGAGACTTTTTGACGCCATTGTTGGATTGACCTTTTAGGAAAGAGTATCAAGTGAGAACTAATTAGTGAGAGAGAGGGAGGAGAACGAGAGACAGTTTTATGGGTTTTGATTTTGAGGGAAAGCGAAAGCAAGGAGCATGTTGAGCGAGAGAGAGGGATGAGAGTTTTCCGAGTTTAGATGATTTGGTTTACAGAGAGATAAGCGAGAGAGAGAGCATGAGAGGGATAAAGTAGGGGAAGAGAGAGAGAGAGAGAGAGAATGGCGAGTTAATGACACAAGGATTTTCATTTTTTTTTGTTTTAAAAAATTCCTTCCATAATCGGCACTTATATATCATAAATCTAGTCAAAAAATTGACTTTGCCGTACACGTGTCAAAAAAATTTGCCACGTCACATTCCCAACAAGTCGCCGCTCATAAAATTCGGTGGTGTTATGATATTGCAAAATACCCCCAAAATTCGTTGTATTTACAACCAAGAAAATTATTCGTATTAAATTTGGCCAATACCCCAAAGTTTGTATTATTCTCATCCAATAATTCTTTATTAAAAAGGCAGCCCAACTAGCTTACCTCTTTAGGATTGTTGGGTTACTTGTCCTAAATTTAAAATTGAGAATTTCCAGCAGACAATACGAATTGTCCATGTCCATTGACACAACCCGTGTCTATATTTCTTGAATGTTTACATCCTCCTTTCATCCTTCACTTACTACACTCAAATCAAATTATTATTATTTTTCCGACAAGAGCACATATACCGGAGCCGACTTGCTACTAAACATCTCATCTAGAGCGAAGCAACCAAAAAGGTACTTAAAAAGCGGAAAAGCTTGATTTCCTAAACCACCCAGTCGAGTTGGATCGACGATGGAAAGAACATGAATAAGAGGGGCCGCTTGGATGTCCAGATCACGGTTCAGCTCGAAAACATTTTATTTATTTTTTTGAAGGGTTAAGTACATCAACATTAGATAGCACTTCTCGTAAGGGTTCTACCTATGTTGTCCTCCGTGAGAATGGAGAGGAGGGGAGGGGAGAAGGAAAGCTAAAGCAACATGCCCGAGAGAGACAGATGTGAGCCCGGCTCTTGCAACCCAATCCGCGGCTCTGTTTCCTTCTCTCGTAAATATGCTTGAATGACAACCCTTCGCATTAATTGAGATATCTCTACGTGTCTTAGATCAGCGTGTGAATTTCCCACGGTATTTGAATTTCACCTTTCATGGCCCTAATAACTGTAAAGTTATCCCCTTCAAGTACCAAGTGGTGAAGGCCTCGCTCGAACGGCTGCTCTAACACCGTTTCTCATAGCTGACCCCTCAACCACCAGCACCGAGGTATGTCCTGGTACGATGCTCCAACTTGCAAAAATCTCTCATCCCATCCTCCGATAACAAATCCGGTTGCTGCACCTAAAGAGGATCTGGACCCATCGAAGTTGACTTTAACGAAGCCCCCGGAGGTTTGCGCTAGCTAACGAAAGGAGGCGAGCTGGGAAGGGTGGAAGATGAAGGAGGAGACAGGTGGTAAGAGGAATCCAACTTCTTCCGTGCACGCCATTCCGCCCAGGAAGCTTTGGCACGAATACACGTGGCCATGGTGCTGAAAGTGCCATTCCTAAACACAACTTCATTTCTGCTCTTCCATATACTCCATAACAGATGAGCAAGCCGAATTAATTGGTTAGGCTTCTTCAAGTCCTTAATCAATTGAATGAGCTAAAAAGTGAATTAACCTGGCTTTGGTTGAGGTCAATATCAATCCACTTGTGAAGAAAAGCGGTTTTCCGGGTATATCGCACTCGGCTACACTGGGAAAAGAGGTGGTTAGTGGACTCGTAGCTGTCCGGACATAGGGGGCATTGGGGCTGTATGTTCAACCCCCCATCCTAAGGTTCTCCCTCATTGGCGGGGCTTTATGCCCTATTTTCCACAAAAATAATTTTAATTTTGGCATTAGACAAGCTTCCATATCCAAGCAAAATCCCACCTCGGGCGGTTGAGGCTGTGATCGTGCGCGATCCAAGTGCCAATTTAGTTGTAAAATTGCCACTACTAGACACTCCCAGACACACGTAATCCTCCATGTCATGCGTAGGAATGGGGATAGACAAAATCTTTTGGCGGATGTCACTGGGCAGCATTGAATGTAGAAGATTAAGATTCCACTCCTTGTTCGGCGTGATATAATTACTTACCGAGGCGGAAAGGGGAGGTTATAGGAGCTATCATAAAAGTCCGGAAGGCAAATGTTGCCACACCGGATGTCCAACCAAAATTTTGTTTTGATACCATTTCCTATTTTCCAACGGAGGCCGGACTCGAATAGCTTTCTCTCCTTGAGGATGCACTTGTAAGCCCATGAATCTGTAGCTTTGGCTTTTTTGTGAAGAGATCCTCTCGTGAGAGGCTATTTGGCACGCATTATCTTGCCCAAAAATTCTTACTTTCGAACAAGTATTTCCAAATAAGCTTACAAAGGAATGCTTGATTGACAGCGGTCGTTTTCCTTAGACCCAGTCCTCCTAGGTTTTTAGGGGCACAAATCTTATCCCATGCCACCAAGGGTTGTCCCTTGTTTTCCTCGGAGTTTCTCCGGAAGAATTCTCTATTAATTTTGTCCAGCGAATTGGCCGTATTAGCTAGGAGTTTAAAACTTTGCATCATGTGTGATGGGAGTGCTTACGGATTCGATTGAATGAGAACCACACGGCTCGCTTTAGATACTGAATTGGCTTTCCAATTCAGCAACTTCGAATCCGCCCTTTTAATAAGGTCGTCAAATAACGATCTTTTTGACCTCCCTTTGAAGACAGGACAACCCGGTATTTACCCAGAGAGTCCGAGTGAGGAATATTAAACAATGAAGAAACTATACTTCGGTGGCCGCAAAGGCAATTTTCGAAAAGGTCAAGGATGATTTGTGAAAATTGATGAGTTGTCCTGATTGACTCGCAAAATTCTCTCAGCAAGTTATGAATCCTCAAACACATCTCATAATTCCCTTTAAAAAACAAGAGGTCTGTCGTCCGCAAAAAGTAGACAAGGGATTTTATCCACTTGTGGGCGATTTTGATGCCCACTCTCGATTTTGGTTGTTGAGTCAATAGATGAAGTCTGAATGAGAGGACGTCCATGCAGAGAATAAAGAGGTAAGGAGATAAAAGATCACCTTGTCGAAGCCTTCGAGAAGGATGAAGGAAGCCGCACGACTCGTCATTAACAATGATGGAATAAAGTAACGATCGTGATGCATTTCCGAATCTAATTAATCCACACATGATGAAACCCAAGTTCTTTAAGACATGTAAGCACGAAGTCCCACTCGACACGGTCATAAAATTTTTCCATGTCAAGCTTTAGCCCCGCATAGGATTGCTTGCCTTTGATATTGCAAAGTTTGTTAACGATTTCGTGGGTAAGCGGTATGTTGTCGTGGATGTCCCTACCCGAGACAAATGCACTCGATATGGACTCACGATTCTTTGGAGGACTGGTCTCAGCCTATTAACAAGGACTTTGGAGATAATCTTATAGAGATAGTTACATAGACTGATGGGTCTAAACGTGTAGTAGACGTAGGGTGAGAAACTTCCGGAAGAAGAGCAATGAGGGTATGATTAACTTCCTTTAGAAGTTTACCATGTCGGAAGAAATCCAATAAGCGGGAGATAACATCTTTACCTATGATGTTCCAATGTTGTTGGAATAAGCCAGCCCGAAACCATTCTCGTCCCGGAGCTTTAGTAGGATTCATTTGGAAAACGGCCACCTTAACTTCTTTGGGAGTAACAGGTGAGCGAGTAGCGCATTCTCGCTATCGGTAACCAATCTAGGCACATCAATTCGCGAGAGGGGCTCTGTTACCTCCAGGTTGTGCTACAAACCTCTGAGAGAAATCTGCCACAAATTTTCTTTGGATATCCTTTGAGTCCTCCAACCATATCCCCGATTCATCCCGAACCTTAAAATCTTCCTCTTATGTTTCCTAATAACACAGACATCCGTGGAAAAATTTGGAGTTTCTATCACCATGACTAAATTATTCTTTTTGATAGTACTTCCCCAGTATTTTTGATTGAACAGGAGGAGCTTCTCTCAAGCAAGTTATGAATCCTCAAACACATCTCATAATTCCCTTTAAAAAACAAGAGGTCTGTCGTCCGCAAAAGTAGACAAGGGATTTTATCCACTTGTGGGCAGATTTTGATGCCCACTCCTGATTTTGGTTGTTGAGTCAATAGATGAAGTCCGAATGAGAGGACGTCCATGCGAGAGAATAAAGAGGTAAGGAGATAAAAGATCACCTTGTCGAAGCCTTCGAGAAGGATGAAGGAAGCCGCACGACTCGTCATTAACAATGATGGAATAAAGTAACGATCGTGATGCATTTCCGAATCTAATTAATCCACACATGATGAAACCCAAGTTCTTTAAGACATGTAAGCACGAAGTCCCACTCGACACGGTCATAAAATTTTTCCATGTCAAGCTTTAGCCCTGCATAGGATTGCTTGCCTTTGATATTGCAAAGTTTGTTAACGATTTCGTGGGTAAGCAGTATGTTGTCGTGGATGTCCCTACCCGAGACAAATGCACTCGATATGGACTCACGATTCTTTGGAGGACTGGTCTCGACCTATTAACAAGGACTTTGGAGATAATCTTATAGAGATAGTTACATAGACTGATGGGTCTAAACTGTAGTAGACGTAGGGTGAGAAACTTCCGGAAGAAGAGCAATGAGGGTATGATTAACTTCCTTTAGAAGTTTACCATGTCGGAAGAAATCCAATAAGCAGGAGATAACATCTTTACCTATGATGTTCCAATGTTGTTGGAATAAGCCAGCCCCGAAACCATTCCGTCCCGGAGCTTTAGTAGGATTCATTTGGAAAACGGCCACCTTAACTTCTTTGGGAGTAACAGGTGAGCAGAGTAGCGCATTCTCGCTATCAGTAACCAATCTAGGCACATCAATTCGCAGAGGGGCTCTGTTACCTCCAGGTTGTGCTACAAACCTCCGAGAGAAATCTGCCACAAATTTTCTTTGGATATCCTTTGAGTCCTCCAACCATATCCCCGATTCATCCCGAACCTTAAAATCTTCCTCTTATGTTTCCTAATAACACAGACATCTGTGGAAAAATTTGGAGTTTCTATCACCATGACTAAATTATTCTTTTTGATAGTACTTCCCCGAGTATTTTTGATTGAACAGGAGGAGCTTCTCTCTCGTCTGATGAGCCTATTGTGCCAATGCATTAATCTTAGATTACAGGGATTGCCTAAAAGTCTTTCCTCAACTTGCATCGAAGTGACGAATTCTTATCCACTTTTTGTGAGAAGTTGCCGAGGGTGGTAGCCGAACAAAGTTTAAGTTTTTCTTTAATATACTTGAGTTTTCGAACGAGCTTGAATGTTGGGGACCCCATCGGGTTGGTTTTCCATTGTTATTTGATGATCCTCTCGTAACTCCCGATAATTGGACCAATCATTTTAGTATCTAAACTTACGTTTGCAACGGTGATGATCATTGGATGAAGTATTCAGCGAGTACATAGCTATGGTCCGAACAAGAGAATGGGCCGTGTGACACCGTGCTATCCGGGTAAAGATTGATCCAGTCCTCCCGCGCCACAGCCCTATCTAGCCTTTCATAGATTAGATGACCTTTCATAAACTTTTTCCACGTGAAAATTCTGCCTACTACGGGAAGACTCTCACCCTTGATGCCGCTTAAAAAGACCGCAATCTTTGAGTGTTACGAGAGAAAGCTTATTACCTCCTACTTTCTCGTTGAGACGCTCCATTTCATTAAAGTCCCCAATAATACACCATGGGAGGTTAATAATACAGTTGAGATCCGAAAAGTGATTCCAAAATGCCGGTTTGTCAAGCGCTTGTGTTGGTCCGTAAATACCGACACTATACATTCCTTGTTAAGTTCCTTATCCACAACATGTAGATGGATGAAACGTTGATCTTTTAGAATAACTAATGCAATAATATTCCGATTATTCCATAAAACCCATATACCCCCATGTAACGCCTCCAATCACCATTACTTAATAATCCCTTCATTAGGGACTAATACGTAATGTCGCAGCGGAAGGTAATAATCGAAGGCGTTACCGCCGTCCTAAAAAAAGGACAAGGCTAAATAATTGAAATAAAATGAAATACGGTTTGGGCATCCACGGTTCTTTTTCAAAAATGTCTGTTAGGAGTAACTACTTAATACCCAAGTAGCTATGTCATCCCAAAATACAGTTTACGGGTTTAGCAATGCAATATTTATACAACCTAGACTTTTGTCTAATCCACAAGATAATGTACAACGATTCCCAAGGCCATACCTAACCCTGGTTGAAGGTAAAATCACCGTGAGAGTCTATGTACCTTCAGGTTTGCGTATGCCCCGAGGCTGGCTAGGGTTTGCCTGCGTCGGACTTAATAAATGGTTGATTGTTCGCCAGTGCTTCTTCCTAAAACAAAAACAATAAAATATTTGGAAAAGTGAGTCGAAACTCGATACGAACATTCCCTGCACTGTAAGATAACTTTGAAGAATATATTGATTGGGCGCGCGCATTTCAATTCATTTTAGTTTGAAATCGGGGGAGAGAATATGAGTAAAACTTGCTTGCCGGTTATTATCTCGAAAGTGGAACCCCTTGGTAATTGATACGATCGTTGAACAGTGTCACCCCCGGCCGATCGATAACCCGAGTTGACGCCGCGCGGTATAATTGGCGGGCCTAAGCCCTTGGTAATTGATAATTGGGCGGGGACCACTTAATTAGGTGGCAAAACTTGCCTTGTAAATGATTCATTGTTATTTGTATATATATAAGAAATGTGGAGATTTGATAAAATATGTGAGTTTTCGAAAGGTACGAGCAATGAACGTACTCGAATTGAGAATATTTGTTTCTCCCTTTTTATAGAAATTTGAGTCAGCATTGCTCGAGCAACGAAGTGGCATCATTTCGTTTAAAATGGATTTCTAGGGTTAATGATGTTTTCTTGAGTTTTAATGCTTGAAGTTGTATAAGCTTTAACAATGTATTTCATTTCTTATATTCGTATGAAAATCGATCAAACTAATGTTTGTATTACTTAGCTTTCTTGCGTTACTCGAATATAACTCATATTGATTAAAGGAGTTGATTAGGTTGACTAAATACTTGATTGTTTTGACGAAATTCAGTTCGTTAGCTGACTTGGATTGACAATGGTGTCTATATATATAGACATACCTAACAAACACTTATTCCTAATTTATTCCTCACTTCTCCCTTTCCCGCATGCAAGACTCATAGTTAGGTAGTTGATTAATCCATCATATGTCTTCCTACGGGGAGGTTCCATAATCCAACGAATTGCTCAAAACCCGTACATACACCATGTTAAGATCTTAAGCACTTGTTCTCCCGACAACTTCACATTCACAGTTAACATTAGGTATGCTTAATGCTTAGTTATTTTTCACACTTGCATATTATCGAATTTTAACTTTTACGCACACATTCCCTTTTGTTTGCTCAATATAATGATTTTTCAATATGTAACAATTCCACCAAATTGTTCAATTCGATAATAAAACATCCTCAATCTCTTTCACTAGCTCATAATTTCCCCAAAGGAATCACATCGTTCACATTTGCACGAGTCGGTTCATCAAAATACCAAACCTAAATCCTCCGTACCAATTCGAATTTTCCCAGATTAATCTTTAAGTTCACTCCACAAACATGTCTATAAATCCGATAATTCAATTTCACAGCTACGATAACCGAGTAAATGACAAAGTGCAATAATCTAGGGTTTGAGGTTTTACCTTCGAATTCACGAGAGGAGGAAGGCGAGGAGGAGCGGCAGAGATGGTGGTGCGTGGCGGCTTCCCGGCGACCACTAGGCGAGAGGACGGCGGCTGGCTCCGGTGGCCGCTGCTGTTTGTGGGTGGTCGACGGGTGGCCCGCGGCAGAGGTGAGGCGGAGCGTGCACCCGTGCGCGAACGAGAGCGAGGGAGGAGCGCGGAAGAGATGCTTGGGCGTCTTCCCGGTGACGCCGGCGTCGGCTTCGGCCGACTTTGGCGGCGCTTGGTGGCCGAGAGCAGAGCCGCAGGTGGAGGCAGGGGAGGTCGCGCGAGGGAGAGGGAGAGAGCGGTAGCGTGAGCTAGGGAAGGAGGGAGGCCGGTGGCCCTTGGCCGGTGCTAGCGCCGGCTACGCCCGGCGTTGGCGGTGTTAGGTCGCCGGAGCCGGCGCGGCCGAGAGAAGGCGTGGGCGGGGAGAACCGAGAGGAGAGGAAGAGGAGAGGAGGCGGGGAACCGCGAGGAAGCTGGAGGGAGAGTGGTGAGAGGACCTGTAAATAGCTCGATGAATTTACTCTCGATCCTTCCTAAAAATCTCCGATTTTGATTTTTTCTCTAATTTTGATTTGATTTTTTTCCTCATTATTTCAGTTTTATTTTTCACGTTGTTTTATTTTATTTTATTTTACTTATACTATTTCATGCATCCAGTTTATATTGTTACTATTATTATTATTATTATTTGTTCTAATAACGCTATAAATAGATTGCACGATCTGTTTTAATTGTAGCGCTTTGCTCGAAATATAACCTTTAATAACTTTATAACAACGTTTCTTCACATTTATACCCGTTATACGCTTATGCGAATTTCTAAATGTTCTTTTTATACATATTTGTAAATTTATAATAGTTAATATGAAATGTTATTGGAGGCCACTTCGTCACCTTAGCTGCATAATTCACGGATAAAAAATAATGTAAATATAAAATATTGAATTGAAGTGCACGCGCTCGGTTATATAAATAGTGTAATTAATAAAATAAATAATGTGGTTTAAAGTAAATAATGTGATTTAGGGTAATGTAAATAATGTGATTTAGGGTCGGGTTGTTACACCCCACAATGATTCAAGGGAAGAACAAAGTCATACTGATCAAAACCAAGAGACGAAAGAATTCTCATCGAATTTTCGGTGTTGGTCAATGATTCCATAATAAACATGATGTCGGGCCTTAAGCTGCGATTTAAGAACGAAATCTCTTGTTTCACTTGGTATTTTTAGCCCTTGTACATTCCATGAAATAATCTTCATAAATAAACACGAGTAACCGCTCAACAAATCACATTGTTGAGACATAAAGCGAAAGTACAAGTAAAATAAATCCATCTTGCAATGCAAGGTTCCGTCCCCTATGAGGTTATGTCAAAGAAACGGCCTCGGGAACTCTAGTTATAGCTAAAGTTCCACTCGCCAACAAGAAAAAAGGAACGGAGCTGTCCCATGTAAAATTCATACATATTCCGACTATCGAAATAGTCTCAATACAATGATTAGTCCTAGAAGTAATTGCAGTGCCATTCGAAACTCTATTGGCTTCAGCATTCTAATCTGGCACCCGGGTTCCGAAATATCCTGCAGTACAAAACAGCCACCAGCAGCATGTACAAGCAAAATAAGACCAAGCAAGACCTAAAGGAGACCACCGATGACAGGGAATCCACACCAAAATATAACAGTAACAACCCATGTTCCATAAATGAACTTGTGTGATTAAACATTAAAAATATGGAATTGCTAGAAATAGTCTCGGAATTGATCAAGATATCATCATCGACTTTATGAATCCTAAGTGGCATGCCCCTCCTTGGCTTCCAGCCCAAAACGGGGTAACACAACGAAGGAGGCGAGCCTCCGTAGAATTGAAGGAGACAAGAAAAAAGGCATAGTGGGCTGAGAAATATATCCAAAACCCCCGAGTTCATGCTAATATTCCTATCACAAAACATCACGCTTGCACCATAAACATCAACATGGACAAATAAACAAGTGTAAACACACCGAAAAGCACGCGCCGGCTATCAACAAGATTACCAAAGAGGGCAAAATACACCTAAACATTAAGAATTACAGAGAAAGGAAGGGAGCCCCTGAAATACCCATTTCTCCAAAAGCATGCATAACCATTGCTAATCCCTAATGATTTAACAAATTCAGGATCCCACAGCCAATACACAGGTTTCCAAAGCCTACCGGACCAATATTGTGCTCGTGCAACAATGCTAATATCCGGAACAACATCAATAAATTCGAACAAGAAAAACACAAGTACCGGAATCTAACCCAACGAATGCCCCATCCAAAGAAGAACATAAAGTCTGGATAGCAAGTACTCCATGCCAACAACCATGCACCTTAGCCAAAAAAGCAAAAGGGTGCAAGTAGGAGGGGAAACATAGATGCAGATAAACAGTAATGGCGCAGGAGAGGGCATGAATTAGAAGCAAGCAGGTAAGTCATACCAAACCTGTTCTCGAGAAGATGAAGTAAAAGCTGAAAACTAGTAGCATTAACAAACACACAACCAACAGAGACAATTACATCAACTTGAAACATCATGACATGAACTGAAACATAAACCTTAACGAACCATAATAGACAACGAGCTAAAGCTAAATACATTAGACCATAAAGACAACAAGGAGAGAAGATCTCGAACATAAAACAGGTGACACCCACTGGGGCAAACAAGTAAACACCCACCCAATTACAAAGACGGATCATTCAACAGTCGATGAGGAGAGGACAAGACATCCTCTTCCTTTACAAGTTTGCGCTTTTTGTTTGATTCCGACCCCATAGACATAGTAGCAGAGTCTTCAGCAATAAGCAAATCATCACTACAACATCATCCCCTTCCCCTTCAAGAAAGTCAATCTCCATCTCCGAGTCTCCGAGGAGACCGGGAAGTGGATTTGGTAGCCTCCAAGTCGTGGTGAGCGCAGGGCAGCCCTGTACTTGGGCAGCCAAGATCCACTTTCAAAGACAGGGACTCATCAAGAAGGGGAATAACCGGTCAAGCAACATAACAAGCTCCGGCATCACTAGCTTGGTCTTTCACCACAACAGATCGTTTATCCTTAACCTCCAGCTTCAGGCTCGCAGAGTACCCATCACTCGCCGACTTACTTTCCCCGCGAAAAGTACTCAGGCCGGCATGCGGAGAAGTAACTGCAGAGGTATTCTTAAAGGTAGTAGGAGCCGAGGGCTTACTTCTTTTCCTCGGAGTGACAAGTGATCCACTTGTCGAGAAGGCTGCAGGTAGAAGGGGATTCACTTCCCGAGGAAACAATACATATACCCTTATCGGATAAGGATAACCCATCCTCATTAAACTTCTCAACCACTACCTCAATATTATCATTAAGAGGCACCTTGGGGCAAACATCAAGAACGTGAGATTCACACCTACATAGGGCGCAAACCTCGTGCAAGGATTTAGAAGATAGAGGCAAGATGGAAGAATGGGAGTTATCATTGACCACAATAAACCCCCGAAGGGGCTTAGTAACATCAATATTCACACACCCTTGCAAATTTACCTTTTTCCTAAGAAAAGTGAACCGATCCGACTCGACAACATCACCAACCAACCTAAGTAAATGGGACGAGTGCACTTTGATTCCGTAATTCAAATGGCAAGCATGGGATGCGGATCCACCGATCCACATTATGGATAGATGCGAGTAGGGGTCAAAGAAGGAGGCCCAAGGTCTTAACACCAAGTTTAGACCTTGAACGAACCAAGGTCCGTTGCACCACACATAGTTCTTGTCATCTAAATTAGCAAATTGAAACATCACCCGACCATTCCCAAGCTCAACTAAATCGACTTGACCCTTCACGTATTTCCAGTCAAGCTTGGTTTTGTTTCGATGACAGCCAAAGGGAGAAAGTCACCCCAAGGTTTACCTAACGGACATAAGGCTCTCGGATTCTCAATAAAGGCGGTATTAGGGTCATTGTTAGACACAACCCCACCCTCTTCCGGAGCCGAGGTAGGAACAGAGACATGAGACTTTAGCGAATTCGGGTAATCATCTCCAATTCCTCGGAAGCGAATACCGATTCCGACTCAACCGAGGTAGATCGAACATCATGTTTACTCTCTAGATTGAACTTAATCTTGTTGGCGAAAGAAGGCAGGGAGGTCCGAGTAGGGTTGCTCTTATGTATATGCTCGCAGATCGACCAACATATTTAGAGTTGGAAGTTGGGGAGCATCACTAGTAGCGGGATTCCGGTGTGTATTACATGCGACGGCATCAGATTTAGTAGGGTTCTTTGAAGGGAGGGCGGACATTCGAGAGTAAAGAACTAAGCAAAAGAGATCGACAATGCTCGGAGAGCAAAAAGAAACGCAATCAACACATAAATAGAACCGAGAGAAAACCCGATTCGAAGAAGAACAACACAACCAACCCCCGGTTACCCAACAAGTAACGATAATCAACCATAATAGGAATAGTAAAAACACCCAAATGAAACCAATCGGAGACCACAGTCGAGAGATGAACCAAGCACAAATCTACTCGCTCAAGATCACAGCGAAGAAGATTCCGTAACCACCTTCTAAACCAAAGGTACTTTAGACCCACAAATAAAATTTAAATCATACTTACCTGTCCGGTGACCGTCCTTGGGTTTAATCGCGCAGAAGATTCTAGAGGACTCGCATGAAGAGGCCGGATCGTGTACTCGGGAGGAGCCTTAAGCGTAAATAAGTTCCGGTTCGAACAGTGGTGACCTCGAAAAGGAGTGAACGAGGGGCGGCCATGGCTGGAACAGCTTGTCCGAACAGTGAAATAATGCCTCTTGACATCATCGGTAACCACCAGCGGCACTTGCTTAGAGGTATGAAGCCATCTGTTCACTAGAGATCGAGATCTCACAAATCGCGCAAACTTCCTCCAAAAGGGTAAAAAAAACTAATCGAAACCTTGACGGATGGAAGTCTCGGGAAGGATCGAGAAGATCCTTTATCGTACCGAAGGAGACTAAGAGATGGCCAGATTGAGGGGAGAGATGAGCGGCGGGCGAAGGAAGAAAAATCGAGAGGGTTCTTTAGGGTTGGGAAGAGGGAGCATAAGAGCTTCTCTCACTAAGGGGGTATTTCTCTCTCTAAAGTATTCGTATAATCTCCAACTCGAAAACATTTTATTGGACAGGACCAAACATCTAATAACACGAGCTGAAAGCCAGACAGCACCTATATTCGGCACCAAATTAAATAAAAAAAAGAAAAAAAGTTATAGTCTCGAATCCATTAATAACCCGAACAGGAAACGTTTCTAAATTAAATGAAATGTTACATTGCATCTCCCGACTTGTACAAGCTAGAAATTATATGAACCAACTGGCTTTTAGAAGAAACAAAGCTAATCCCTCTACGACCATAGATACAGGACAAGATCCACTAAAGAAGATTTAGATGAAAGTTCCCTCAACTTGATCAAGATCTTTCAGCTTAACTGGTGGCGTTAAATTGATCTTCACTTGATCTTGCCCTTGCCATGGACAGATTTGTGTTCCATACGAGGAACGTATCTTCTGATCTTTTCTCGTACAAACTTCTCATATATGAAGGCCGCTCCTCTGAACTGAGGAAGTACCAACCATGCTACCAATACTAGTTTTATGGTGTACCAAATTGGTATCCTGTCGACAAAAGTTCCAGATTAATTACCAATTTACAACACAGAGCTCAACTCACAATGTCAAAATCATACATGACTTATAGGATTGGGTCTTATATACCGTACGTACACTTAAATACAGTCATCTCTGCCCAATGGCCCAATATGCATAATATGCATACTTCATAGTTCATGGACTCTGTAATCTTGGATCTTCTACTCAAATCTTTATTAATTAGGCTTCTAAGTCCTCTCTCTCTCTCTTCACCCTTTCTCTTTATGTATTTGTAACCTATTCTTCATAGGACATTCGTCGATCTCTAAGAAAACACTTTCACCGTTAACATTTTACAATCTATAAGAAAACACTTTCACCGTTAACTTTTGTTTACATAGTTTAATAAATCTAATAAATTTAATACTCTAATTAAATTATTTTATTAAGCAAATCTAATGGCAATGATTTTATTTTGTAAATCAATATGTTCTACAACAAATTAACATTCAAAGTTTTGCAAATTTTGTCCTCATTAGTCTTCTATTAATTTTGAAAAAGTAGTACTATCAGATTCGGGTTGGGGAAAAAACGAGTCCGAGTTGGCTACGAGGTTACCGAGCTAGTTGCATGCCACGTGTTGAGCTATACCTCACCAATGTGTATTGATTTGACTATCGACAGCTTTTTATTTTATTTTTTTCACAATGATTAATTTTTTTGAAATAAGTCATAGAAATATACTCAACACCTTGACCTTGATAATGAATGTTTCTGAAAATAATTACCATATACGTAAAGCTTGAATTTCGCCCCCTCCCAAAAAAATATTGAAGAGACAACATATAGCTACGTACAATTATTAATACCAACTCTCGGTCAATTAATGGTTCAAAATCATTTCAATGATGAAACGTAAAAGAGAGGATTGGGGTGTGGTGATAACATATACATAAAGCAATCTAGTAATTTCAAAAAAGTACCATTCAAGAAGAGGCTGAAGGACCATCTCGGAAAGAGTAAGGAAAGAATACAATATCCAGTATGCCAGCCATTGTTCATCGTCGTCTTTCGTCGGGCTCTCTATTGCCATCACCGATGCATATCTATATATGGCGAATGGGTATCAAGCTTTATAATTTCAAAACTAACCGACGGGAGAGAGAGAGAGAGAGAGAGTAACTTACAATGGATATAGAAGCATAATGATGGGCCTGCATCAAAACATAAACAAATGAATACCCCACCCAATAAACTCTATTGACGATCAAACTATGTTAAAGAGGAGATTTCTAGTTAATTACCCGGCAGCTGAGTGGACATGGGTTAGCAAAGTGTAGAATTTGCCCATCTCTCTATCCTGAGTAGAAAGATTGATTGATGAGGTGAAGGGGGATTATGAAAGAGCAGTGCAATATCTTGAAGACAGCAGAAAGGAGAATGAGGAGGCGCAGTACCGATTGGGGAAATGTGGTACGAAATTTATACGAAGAAGAGGAAAGGCGAAAGGTGAGTCACGTGGCGGATGGGTATCCGATTCTGCCTCGGAACGTGTCCTCCTTAATACGCACCTCGCCACCGTCTAAGTCAGTCCCTCATACTCATCTAAATTCGTTCGTTCACCCATTTTCTCTCCCCGGATTTTCTCTCTCCTCATCTCTTGACATCTTCATTAATGGGTTCCCAACTCCCACAATTTCATTAATATTAATACTGAGAGTAACGTACTGAAAGGCTAATCTGGTGGTACTGTCGAGGCATTTAATTTAGTCGTAATTAAACATTAAGGTTAATCAGGATATGCTTTGCTTTGCTTGCCATAAAGACAAGACAAGGCATGCATGTGTCTCATATTTTCATGCACTAATATATAATTAATGTCGGTGGCATCTGTCCTCTAATTCATTTGCTTCCATCCAGCTCTCCAAAATAAATGTGGAGATAAACCTTGAAAGCATGGAAATTTGTGCCTACTTTCTTGATAATTGGACGATACATCCTGAAATTATTAGTTAATTATGGGTCATGGTTTTCTTAATTTCTTTAGTGTCAAATCCCTCTTCTCAAAGGAACTAGAAACGGCAGCAAGGGTTAATGATGTCCCCGCATAACACAAGCCTATCGTTTCTGTTACGCGCATGACTCTTTATAAGTTAGTAGTTCTATTTAAGAATTTATATCTAAAATTATATAAAATTTTAGAATAATCTGATATTTTAACCAGTTTTGTTATAAATTTTATATTTTTTAATTTTTCTTTACAATTCAAAAATAATAAATATTAAAAAAATAATAAATATTGTGAAAGGCAAGAGCATTATCAAATTTAAATTTCAACTAAATTGATTTTTAAATTTCATTGTGGTGAAAAAAAGACACTATTTTCACAAAAACTATGCACTTGAGTGTAATCAGTGTCTCATTGTACATCCTAACCATATATATATATATATATATATATATATATATATATATATCCCCTAAAAAGCCCCCTAAATTAGAGAGTTGTTTTGACCCATGCACATGTCAAACACCTCAAAATTTATGTTTCTTCTCTTTTATATGAATAAGGCACAAAGATCGATATAAGTAAGATTTAACTTATGTCTTTAATAATAATTTTTAAAAACTTTATCAAATAAATTAATTAACACTTACTTTTTTTTGAATTTCGATCGGCCTCAAAATAGAAGGAAATAACATATTTAACTCTCACTAAAATTGCACCAGATTTATCGAAATAAAAAGAGATGACAAGAGGACAGATAAGTAGGCAAGAGTAGACACTTGATGCCTCTAATGAGATTTCTTTTTTAAGAAAAATAGAAAAATTCATACCATAAAATCATTCCAAGTACACCCAACGTAATTCTCCATTTTAGATGAACTGTAAAAACAACCAACAAACCTTAAACCTTACAAACAGCATAACCCATCCTTCATAGTAAAAAATATAACCTAATTAACCTTAATCAACCTGCACCCTCCATCCACCTAAATGTGAAAAAATTTCTTACGTGTTCGTTCGGGTTCGAGTAATTATTCAAATGATCCGCTAACTTTAGAAAAATATTTATGGGCCTATTAAGGTTTGAGTCAAATATTTTTTTAGAACCAATTCAGGCAACAAACTTGTAATTCCGAGCCAAAAATTGACGTGGCAAGCATAAAATGACACAATTGTCCTTGACTTGTTGATTGAGGGATGACATGGCAAATTATTTTAGTTGTCATGTCATAACTCAACCAACAAGTCAAGGGCAATTCCATCAAATTTATGGTGCCACGTTATTTTTTGACCCAAAATTACAAGCTTGGTGTTGAAATTGATTCCAAAAATATTTGACCAAAATTTTAATGAATCCGGAAATATTTATCCAAAATTAGCGGATCGTTTAAATAATTTTCCAACCTTGGATGGACCAAAAAGAAAAATTTTCACCTAAATGTTGCAGCAATTTTCTCGGATCTTGAGATTCCATTTATCGACAACTCCTCACCAATCTTAAGTGCAAGTTCATTTGCCTGCAGAATCCATTTGACTTGAGGTGGCGACAAGGTATGAATAAGAACAACCTCCATTTGGTTCCTATTGAGCACAACCAAAGCTTTAGTAGCCAAATTCACCTTCTTCTAGGCTTGGTTTATGACAATCATCCAATTTTGCTTGATTATTTTAGTGGCCTCACTAATCAAATAATCCACTAGCCTTATATCATTCGAATCTCCCTAGTTTTCAGTTCTTGGATGATTTCCTCCTCAAGATCAATCTCCATCTTTGTGCTATTATAATCACAAACACTACTAGAAAACCGACGAATAGCGACGTAAATAGCGACGGAAAAATGTAAAATAGCGACGGAATATTCAAATTAGCGACGGAAAACATCCGTCGCTATATACCGAGTCGCTAAAAATTATCGACGGAAATGTCTGAATCCGTCGCTAATTAGCGATAGAACAGCGACGGATAGCATTCCGTAATCTGCTCAAAATTAGCGACGGAATATCCGGAAAAGCCGTCGCTAATCCGTAGCTGTTTTCACATAATTCGACATTAGTTTTTCTATTTTTTTGTCAACCTAGTACAAAAAATATAAATGGATATACAAATCCAACATTCACATATGTTACAATTACATTTGACATTTACATGTCACAACGTACGCTACAAACAAGGTGTTCCTCCAAGTTGGATATACAAATCCAACATACATTTCACAATCATAAACAATCTAAACACATTTACAACCACTTCACAAGTTCACAAAAACAACCACACAAAAGTTCACAAACAATCATAAACACATTATCCAAAAGTTCGTAAAATGTTCACCAATACACACAAGTTCCGATCATAAAGAATTTAGGGTCCTCACTCTTCCTCTTCCTCTTCCTCTTTCTCTTGTCCTTGTACTCGGTATATGGTGAGATCCATATGATTGCTGAGATTTCATAAATTCAGTGAAGCGTGCTATTGGCTCAGCGAAACTCTCAACCTTTTGTTTGAACTCTCTATTTTCCAACCCAAGCACACGAGCATGCTCAATCCATTGATGCAACTCAAAAATTAAGTTATGCACTCGTTGCTCTCATATTTGAGTCATTTAGAGTAACAGCTTTCGGTGATTTGAAGGACATGGTGGATTTTAAGTTTTTGCCTCGGATCCAAGTCCATAAATGCGACCTTTCTTGTTCGCATTAGCTTTTACCTACAACTCATGTTGTGAAAAGGTGGACACACGATCCTCGAAGAGTTGGGATCATCAGTGGAAGGTCGAGTGGATTGAGTGTTTTGCAACTTTTCCCACTCTTTTTCAAACTTTTCTTGAACAATATATAAATTTTTGAGGCATGTAACTATCAAAGGTATTCAAAGAAGACCTTAAATTGAAAATTGTGAAAATTACACATATCAAGTAACTCACATAAATGGCCTTAGATTTCTAGTCAACCCATTGGTCCTTTTTGGTCTTGTGGGTTCATGAAAAGAGTTGGGTCGCTAGAGGAAGAACTCCGTTAAGCTCCTTCATCTAAATAAAAAAGTTAGTAGACATTCAATTTGCTAATTTGAACATGTTAGTAGTTGCATGCGTAATCACTAAAAGGGTATGTACCAATCGCCGATTATGCTCCGTCATAGGGATTGAGCCACAAGTATGAAGCAATGAACCAAGTCCACATTGATCAAGCATTACGGTTTTTAGTTTCTCCGTATTCTAATGGACTTAGATTTTCTTGTACTCAGCAGCTTCCCAAGTATTCTAACAACTCTCTTCAGTAGTTGTCACTCAACCATTTCGGCTTCATTTTAGTTTTCCTTGCTTTCAGCATGAAGTCCTTCAATCGATCACTTCTTTTCTTCTCAAAATTTCTTCCGATTTGGACTTCATCGGTTGGAGACCAAGTGTAAAATTTCCGTATAAATGAAAAAGTAGTTTATAAGTTATGAAATTATAATATAATACTCAAACATACACAATAAGTCATTATGTTACCTCAAATTCGAAAACTAAAGATTTGTCATTACCTTCAACTTAGAAAACCAAAGATCTCGTTGTGATCGAGCAACTTTACCCCATGTAGGCCATGCTTCATCATATTTTCTTTGGAAGATGTGGGAAATTGTGCCCACCACTTTATCAATGGGAAAGAACCTAATCAAGAAACATACAAAACAGCTTAGTTATAATAATCTACTATTAAGCTTATTTCATTTTATTACTTATTATCACCCTTACCCTTCACCATTTGGCTCAATCCGAATCTTTAATCGACTGCTAGCATTGCTTGATTCAAGCTCACTAGCATTGCTTGATTCAATTTGCTTAGTGATTATTGATTATTGCAACCATTTCGAGTTAACATTATTTCATTACTAAGCATATATTCTTTATGATCTAATACATTAAGCTTGCTTTATTTATCTTGAAGGTTTGCTCGGGAGAGTCTCGAGTCACCTTAGAGGGGGTGAATAGGGTGATGGAGGTTTTTCGATGAAAAGCAAACTCTTTTGCCAAAGTAGAGACAGAGCAGATTTTGAGTCTAAAGCGGGGTCGAAACGTATGAACTCGAATTGCAATAAAGAGTAAGAAAGCGGATCAAGTCGAAGCTTTGAGACTGTCTAAGTCTAGAATGAACTCGAAAGTAAAGACACGGAGATTACGTGGAAACCCTCCTGGGCGGAAAACCACGGACCGTGCTAATCCAAGCACGAAATCAAATCCACTATTTTGAGTCCACAAAATACCGTAGATTGATCGAACCCAAGTTGCTCCCTTAAACAACTCTTTACAAGTTTTTCTAGACTCGAAATTCCCTTATCCGATCTAATACTTCCTAACCGAGATAACCCTTACAGTTAGGGACAACTAAGCTCGAGTTAACCCTTACAGCTCGGTCAAGGGATCTTACCCGAAAGTAAGAAAGTGTATTAACTAAGTACAAGACCTTACAACTCGTAATATAATGAATTACAGAGTGGGAGTTGTAAGTAGAAGATTGAGAATGAATACAATGACTTTGCTCAAGTACGTGTATTAACAATAGGTTCGGCAATCTTTAAGTCTTGTGAGTTGGCTTCTATTTATAGATGACCAAGCAGACATAGCCGTTATCTCCAACTTCGGCGGGAGGTCCTTTGTGACCGTTGTTAAGAGCTTTCGAGTCACTCGAAAGTATCCGTTGTGATATGAACGTTGGGCAACGGTTCTCAACTCTCTTGGAAGTCCCAAAACCACTGGCGGTGTCTTGAAGGATAAGGTGTAAACCACCGTTAAGCTTGGCGTTTCAGCTTTCCAGATTTGGAAACAGCATGCCTCGACACAATCTTCTGGGGCTAGGATCGAGAAGAGGAAAAGCCATATCTCGCTGGCGATTTGACGTTTTGAAGCCGGTTACTTTTGTTTTTCAAAAGTATATCCTCATTTGAATAACCTATAAAAGTAAATCAATTTTGGTTCTCAAAGTATAAAATACTTTGGTCCACGATTAGACACGAGATAATAAAATAATTAAGATAATTAAGCAAGTAATTATCTAAGTCGAAAGTAATTGGAATTTTCCGAGTCTAATATCCATGAAACTCAAAATTCCATCCGAGTTAGTCTAAGCAAGACTCAAGTTATACAACGAATATCGAGTGAAACAAACTTGATCTAGACTAAGCATGATTCGGACTAGAAGCGCCGATTCCAACAAAATAGAACTTATAACATGAAGTCGGACTCGAGTGCGGTAAAGCGAAATACTAGTCAATTCAACATGCGATATATCTAAGTGATGAGGGACTCGGAACCGAGTGGGATGTTCTGAATACATTCTCGAGTCACACGTAAACAAGCAAGAGTACATGAAGTAAATGCTATATCACTTAGAGAAGATACCATATCACTCGTAAAAGTTTCTAAGGTACGTGAATGCCTTGGAATCAAAACTCTATAAGTGAGAAATTTTATACTCGATTCCTTTGTTAGAACTCGGAATTGTGCCGAGCAGAGGTCTCGAGTCTTCATATCCGATTTCATGCGCAAGTATTCAAAAGCGGATCTTTATTACTAACAAAGTTTCGTCTAAGTCCGGAATGCCTTTCATAAAAAGGGGAGATTGAATACTCGGACATCGCTCCGCACTTTTCCGAGTTCTATCGAAGGAATCGGTATAAGAAGTTCTCACTTATAAGGTTTTGATTCCAAGGCATTCTCTCGCACTTTAGAAACTTTTCTTAGTGATATAATATTTTCTCTAAGTGATATGGTATTTACTTCATGTACTTTTGCTTGTCTCCAAGTGACTCGTAAAACGGATATGTACTCACGCTGTCTCACTCAATTCCGAGTCCCTCATCACTTAGTTATATCGCATGTTGAATTGACTAGTATTTCGCTTAACCGCACTCGAGTCCGACTTCATGTTATAAGTCTTATTCTGTTAAAGTCGGCACTTCTAGTCCGAACCATGCTTAGTCTAGATCAAGTTTGTTTCACTCGATATTCGTTGTATAACTTGATTATCTGCTAGACTAACTCGGATGGAATTTTGAGGTTGATAGATATTAGACTCGAAAATTCCACTCCTTTTCCGACTCGGATAATTAGTTGCTTAATTATCTTAATTATATCATTATCTCGTGTCTAATCTTAGACCAAAGTATTTTATACTTTGAGAACCAAAATTGATTTACTTTTGTAGGTTATTCAAACGAGGATACACTTTTGAAATACAAAAGTAACCGACTTCAAAACATCAAATCACCAGCAGACATGACTTTTCCCCTTCTCCGGCCTAGCCCCGTAAGATTATGTCGAGGCTGTCTGCTCCCAAATTTGGAAAATTGAAACGCCAAGCTTAACGGTGGTTTCCACCTTATCCTTCAAGACACCGCCAGTGGTTTTGGGACTTCCAAGAGAGTTAAGAACCGTTGTCCAACGTTCATATCACAACGAATACTTTCCGAGTGACTCGTAAAATTCTTAACAACGGTCATAAAGGACTTCCCGTCAAAAGTTGGAGATAACGGCTATGCTGCTTGGTCATATATAAATAGAAGCCAACTCACAAGACTTGAAGATTGCCGAACCTATTGTTAATACACGTACTTGAGCAAAGTCATTGTACTCATTCTCAATCTTCTACTTACAACTCCTACTCGTAATTCATTACTTTCGAGTTGTAAGGTCTTGTACTTAGTTACAAACACTTTCTTACTTTCTGGGTAAGGTCCCTTGACTAAGCCGTAGCGGTTATCTCGACTTAGTTGTCCTTAGCTGTAAGGTTTATCTCAGCTAGGAAGTACTAGATCGTATAAGGGAATTTTTGAGTTTAGGAAAACTTGTAAAGAGTTGTTTAAGGGAGCAACTCAGGTTCGATCAGTCCATCGTATTTTGTGGACTCAAAATAGTGGATTTGACTTCGTGCTTGGATTAGCACGGTCCGTGGTTTTCTCGCCCAGGAGGGTTTCCACGTAATCTTGTGTCTTTACTTTCCGAGTTCATTCTAGACTCGGACGATCGCAAAGCTTCGCTTAATTTGTTTCCTTACTCTTTATAGCAATTCCGAGTTCATACTTTTCTAACCCCGTTTTAGACTCGTAATCGGTTCGCCTCTACTTTGGCAAAAGAGTTTGTTTTTCAACGAAAATCCTCCATCACCCTATTCACCCCTCCTCTAGGGTGACTCGGACTCTCCCCGAGCAAACCTTCACTTAACATAAACAACATATAAACATTAGTAAACATCCAATGGTTAAAGACAAATTAAAAAAAATTGTTGCATCTTCAAATAAGCATTAAGAAAGTAAACGTTAGTGAAAAACACGTAAGCGTTAGATATAAATATTCTTCTATTAAGAAATTATGTCTTATTCAATTTAAATTGTTTCACCTTCAATACATTAGTTAGAATTCATTTGATTACAACATAAATTAAAGTGAATCAATATAAAACAACATAAAAGAAGACATAATTTGTGACAACATCCATATTATTAGCCACAATCCTCATGATCGAGTATCATCATCGTCTTCTTCACTATCCTCTTTGTCATCATTGAATATAAGATGTTTTTCTTCCTCATCGGTGATGTTATCATCATCCCATTCACCTTCATCATCTTCTTCACCATCCTCTTCTTCACTAACATCAACAATCCCATCTTGTTGGTTTAAAAGAATATCATCACCTAATTCTTCAGCTGATATTGAGTTATTAACCAAAGTGTCCAAGCAAAGTTTCCATAATAGGATCGACTATGCCCATACTATCCTCTTGGAATGCAAGAAGAATAGTATATTGATCATCAACTCTGGCCCTTGGTTTTGCTACCACTATGACGAACCAACTCATTTTTTCTCTAGGGACGCCTTGCGGATATGACATATAATACACCTAAGTTGCAGTACCAATACATATGAAAGGAACGTACTTACGATATCGCCTTGTATGATGCTCTTCAACATACGAACTAAATTTATGGCACCGAGTACCCCGAGGACGGCTAGGGTCAAACCAGTCGCATCTAAACAACACACACCTTTTTATTGGTTCACTAACATATTCAACTTCAGCTACTTGCAAAATGTCGTAGTAATTGTTTTCAACATGTCCTTCATCGGTTCCTTTGACACAAACACAACAATTGAAGGTCATCCTCCCTTCATTTCGAGCCTCAGTATGAAATAACATTCCATTCACCGTGTATGATATCCATGTTTTCACTCTCCTTAAAGGACCTTGAGCTAATTGCATCAAGTACACATACTTTTCATTATGATGTACTCGATAACAATGAATCTGTGTTAATAACATAGTATTGGTTTAGTTTATTGAAATTGAAGAACCCATTCTAATAAATTTTTTAATGACCACTAAGTTGTAATATATGATACTTACAGCTCCTTTGAACCAATCTTCGAACTCATTTTCCACCATTGCATCAATTGCCGCATCACTAACATCAGCATACATAGCTCGTTTTTGTGTTCGAAGAGACCGAGTTTAAAATGTTTATTAATATCACATCATCATAGTAAATATAATTAGTTGAAGTGAGTGTTGTATAGGATAAGATAAACTCACTCAAGGTGCAGCCGTCTTTTCCTTATCATCAAGGAAACGCGAAGTGAACTTCCCAATTAGAGCACCTTCTGGTATGAATACCGAAAGAGTAGGATTGTGGTATGGAACTTCACTCCCTCATTTCGTCAACTTCTATTGCGCATACAAGGCACGTTAGAGTCGAAATAGTAAGATGCAAAATGTGTTTCTTCAAATCGTGCATATTTTTCAGCAATACTCCCTTCAGGCTTCGATTTGTTTCCTACGGACCTCTTCAATCGGCCAAAGAACCTCTCAAATGGATACATCCAACGAGTATTGTACCAGACCACCCAATTTTGCTTCTTCCGCCAAGTGAACAGGCAAGTGTTCCATCACATTGAAGAACCCAGGAGGAAATATTGTTTCCAATTTACAAAGTGTAATGGAAATATTTCGATGCATTTGCTCTAACTCCGCATCACGTAAAACATATGAGCAAAGGTTCTTGAAGAATTCACTAATTTCAATGAAAGGCGCTAAAACCTCGTCCGAGAGTGCACTAAATGCTATTAGAAGAAGACTCTTCATGAAAACATGACAATCATGACTTTTCATGCTATGAAACTTAGTGGAGTTTGGGTCTACAAGGTATGAGATGTTAGAACAAGTAATCATCCGGCATTTTCAACTCTTTTGCCCATTCACATATAGCCCTATTTTGCTCCAATGATAACACATATTTTACCTTCGGTTTGAGAATTTTACCATTTGGTCCATGCTTTAAATTCAATTTCTCACGATCACACAACTCTGCTAAATCCATTCTTGCCTTGATATCATCCTTTGTTTTCCTTGGAATATCCATAACGAGTGTTAATTATATTCTCAAAAAAAATTTTCAATGTGCATCACATCTAAGTTGTGGCGAAGCAATTGATCTTTCCAATATGGAAGCTCCCAAAAAATGCTTTGTGTTTGTCCAATTATGATCTTTTTGAACCCTAAAATGTTGATTTCCTGCTCTTCTATTACTTTGGGAAAGTTCTCAACCCATTGTTTTATTTCTTCCCCATATATCGACGAGGAGGACCTGAATGTACAGTTTTTCCTTTTGTAAAAGTCTGTGGTATTCCTTAGAAATGCGTGACTCCATTGGCATCGTTGCGTTGCATTTCATTTTGGTCAATCTTATTCTTTATGTGCATCCAAATAAAGAGCATATCGTTATCTTTTCTTAGAGATTAGTTGTTCCTCGGGTTAAACACCTAAGCCCCATCTTCCCTAAAATTTTCCATAAGCCAATCTTGAGCACTTACTCTTTTGGGATATAGGATAAGGAATCCAACTCAAATCGGGAATCTTAACACGAATCACTTAGGAAATAAGAAGTCTACTTCAACACTGGCACATTCAATAGTGACACGTACACACCAAGTATGTTCAACACATTTACTAGTAACACCAGTAGTCCACGGACAATGCACAACCCTCTTGCAAAAATGGCCGAGGAACCAAAGGAAACTCCCATCATGACCTTGTCCAAAGAGTCCGCTACAAAAATAGAAGCTAAGATTGAGGCCTAGGATAAAAAGATTGAGTCAATATCTGAATTCCTTGATCTTGTACTCCAAACCCTCAACAAGAATACTAATGAAGTACGAAAAGACACAGAGGAAACAAACCCTCAACCTCGGCCTCAGCCCAAGCCTCCGTCCGATATACTAATATATCGAATAGAGAAGCTATTGCGTGAGTCTTTGATGTTCAATGAATACTACTTAGCCCAAGGATTCACTTTAATCCCTATAGGCCAATTGCCCACAAAATTCACTATGCCCGATATTAAGTTCCATGGGACTAAGAAACCTCACCACCATATAAGCGGCTTTGTGGGGAAATGACTTTAAAAATATACCAAAGGACACATACTTGTTGAGAGAAATAATAATACCGCAAGTGCACGGTGTAGCTGTGGCTAGGAACCGGCAAGTACGGGTCGTGTCCATAAGGAACTCGTTTTCAAATACTAAATCCACCTAAAAACTCTAATCTAGGTAAAAACTCAGTTCAACGATGATTTGGTTTTTGGATCAACTAATAACAAAATAATTAAGAGAAACCGATGAATTAAAAAGCCTTAGATTGGGATTAATCACACTAATATGCCCGAAACTAGAATCGAATACCGCTTGAGGTTTGCCTATGCTAATAGTTTAGAAGAGGGAGACACCAATTAAGCCTATCTTTGCCTACTTTCGAAGGTCAAAGACTAATCTTGCACAATCCAATCACCTATTTTCATGGGATTAATAAAGGCAAAATTACAATGAATGCATCTCACAACCCCCAATTAAAACCTTAATTATTTTCATATCAAAGTTCTAATTGTTCACAACGTCATTCTAGGTAAGTTTTTATCTTTCGATGTTCCACAAAACCCTAATAAAAGCATGTGAGTCCTCTCTCGAGGCAATCAATGAAAGAGTGATGAACGAAGTGAATTCTAACCTAAAAAGCATAGAACAACCCAATTGGTACTCAATTCATGATTATCAAGGCATAATAGGGATCAATCCCAACCTAAGTAAAGAAATTAGCCCCTAAACATGATACTAAACAATTGACAAAGATTGGAGAAAATAGCCATAGCGAAACGAAGAGAAATTGTGAAGAAAAGATAGAGAGGAGAAATTATGATTATCGAATAAAAAGTTTGATGCGATTCAATCATAAAAACTTCAAGTAGAATAACAATAATGGGTGTTCTTGAGTCTCCTCTCGGAGCTGCCCACGAAACCCTAGCTAAAAATCTCAAATTATGGAAAAGAATCCTTCAACAAATACAATTAGGAAACTTAAATAATCGCCGAAACAGTGAGTCGCACGGCCAGTGCGAAATTCGCACGGGTACCGTGCGAAAAATCTACCGTTTTCGTGCTCTCTCGCTGTTTCGCACGGCCAGTGCGGAAGTCGCACGGGTACCGTGCGAAATTGCTTCACTCTTCGGTCACTTCGCACGGCTGTGCGAAATGTGCACTGGGTACCGTACGAAATGCAGCAGCTTTTCGGATGATTCGCACGGCTGTGCGAAAGTCGCACAGGGGCCGTGCAAGGTATTTTGATGTGCTTTAGGTTTCTTCCTTGCCTCCTCTTGGGCCCGAACTCTCATCTTCGTCGCTTTTCATCAAATTTATCTCGAATCTCTCAAATTTAAGCCCAAAAACCTGAAATAAGGAGATTTACGAGCTTAGGTGACGATAAAGAGAAAATGAGCAAAATCTAACCCATAACTAAATAAATATCATTGAAATCATCATAGAATTGGATTAAATAATGCCTTAAAAACCAGCAAAAACGAGGTTTATCAACTTCCCCATGCTTAGCTCTTGCTTGTCCCCAAGCAAGACTATCAATTAACGATCCTAGAGTTAAAACCTCGCACTCACCCTCTTCAGGTGACGAGTTAACAGTTCAATCAATAGGGATGACCATGCACGAAGACAACCTATTCAAAGTGTCATACTTCCATGAAAACATGCTTGAAAATTTCAATGACTACAATGCTTGGTTGTAATGTACAATTGTCTCATATTTAACTACAATAACATTCATGACGCCCTCAAACAAATGGCGAACTAGCTTGACTGGTGGAACCTCACTTTAGGAAATTGTGGATCACTCCATCTCATTTGAAATTTCTTTTTGAGGTTTCTCTCAACATCTCTTTCCCAAAACACAACCTACCATAGGCTTGGTCATATTCTCATTCTCCACCACTATAGAAGCAAAAATGCAAGTGCAATCAAGAGGTCTTTCAAAGCTTGTAACGTGGCCAAGGTTCATTGGTAGAAAGGGGAACCAATTTGGGATATGTGGAGCTAGATAGCCGAGGCCTAACAGCTAAGGAGCAAAAAAACACTTCCAAACATGACTAAAAACTTTCTCCCAATTCACCTCTTTAAACACAACATGCTTTAGAACAACTTTTGAAATGAGCATACAACTTTTTTGAACTTTCCACATGCCAACCACTTATTTCTTCACCTTTTTTTTCTTTTCTTTTTCAAATTTTTTTTCATTCTTTTTTTTTCAACAATTCAAAACTTTCAAGAATAGATATAATTGGCATGGGAATCATAAACACTACTCAATTCCAAAGGAGTCTAAAAGGGGAACTTATCATTTTTTTTTTCAACATGGATCCCCGAATCAAAACTACAAACCGAATGAAACACTCCATCATTTATTCCAAAACCACCCAAAAAGTATTGCTCCACTAGACCCGGCTTAGGTATAGGAAATGTATATAGGCCATGGGTAAAGCAGATGCAGGTGTACCAAGAAATAGGTTAAGGCTCAAAGGGGTAGCAAAAGGGTATAAATAAATGGGATGACTTTTTGGCTCATGTAGCTTGAAAACAAATGAATGCCTCTATCATATTACACAATGCACATGCCAAGTGTGGTCTCAAAGAGAAACAGAGCAAGTTCTAGAGGTATGCATCAAGGAAGAGTCACACAAAGAATGAAACATGAGACTAAAATTGATGAATTAGTCTATAAGGCTCAAAGTCTCACGGGCTTGTCCACCACAAGTCAATAACTAGCTCAAAGATTTACCACATGCTCAAGTTTGACCAATCATGTAAAGTAATTCTCAAAGACACCGGCAAGCAACTCAAGACATCACAATCAAATTCATTCGCAAGTTCATTTCCACACAAAGTCTCTACTAAGAATGGGCAATCAAATCATGCACAATCACGCCCAAAGATCAACTATCATAATTCACATCATCATCACGAGAGGGGTTTTCAAAACTATCTCTTTTTTTTGTTTTTTTTTTAAAGCAAGGAAAACTAACTAAAAGAAACTCACAGAAAAGGAAACGAAGAAAGGGTGGAACGTGGTTACCTCAATTGCTTACAGATGCCCATCGCCTCGTATCGCTTTTGTGAGTACATCAAAAGAAAGAAAAATAATATACAATGCAAAATCCTAACTAATATGCTCATGCTTAGTCCTATATGCAAGAAACAGGAAGGAAATAAGGAAAACAAAAACTAATGCGACTACATGAATGCATTGCTAACTATATGCATCTAAACTACCCTCGAATCATCCAACAATCACCAAATTTCTCGCAACTCATGCAGACAATCAAATCAAATGCCAATGAATGCCAATGAAGAACCCCCCATGCTTGAGTCATTCATTGTCCCGGAAGGGTATACCAGAGTTAGGTACTCGGGTGCACCTAAACTAATGCCTCCTAAAATAGTACTAAGAAGGCTCGAGGAGCATCAGCCACTCCTCCTCATCTCAAGATCAAGCTCCAACTCGGATGTCTGTCGAGCTCTAAGGAGCTTATCAAATTTGTGAGCACAAAAATCGGATGAATGTAAATAAGAGAACACAACAGACAAATATGTCGGTGATATTCAGTGATCTCATAAATTTATCGAAGCCTTAGAAAAATCAAACGAGTGATCAAAGAAGCTAGTCCAGATGATTTTTCTAGGCATGTCCTCTAGGTAAACATGAAAAGGGTCAAAGGAAGGAATGCAACCTCCAAAGGTTCCTAGGGACACAATGTTGTCAACCACATCCCCATCAAGTATGCTAAACGAGTAATTCTCATTGCCCACATCTAAATCAGAATCACAAAGCACAAAGGTAGTGGGCTCAGAGAAATGATACTCGGGGAGGGAAGGGTAGTGAACAAATAGGGAAGCAGGGATCAAAGTAAGTGGGTTGGGGGCACATGATCATCAACATCAAGACTAGTAGGCGATGCCTCGACCACAACCACCTCACATGACTCCCTTAAAGGAGTCTCCCGATCAAACACCTCAACTAAAGCATCTTCTCGATTCACAATATAAATCACCCTCACCATCTAAACTAGCATCAACACCAAAGGTAGACTCAGTGTTATCCTTATGTGTATTAGGTAAGGATGGAGCAACTGTGGGTAATGTAGTAAAGGGAGGGTCAATCTCTTTCTCTAGTCTGGATTCTAAAGAAAAGGAGGACTCATCATCGTCATCATTATAGAAAAATGCCTCAATTTTAGCAGAACCAAGACTAAGATCGGTTTCATGTGATAGGTCAGGCTCCCTAATCTTATTAAGACAAGTAAGTTGCTCAATTTGGTCATTCATAGCCCTTATCATTTTATAACAATTATCGTAGCATTCAGAGATAAAGTATCATAATAAGGACAAGAACTAGTATCATGATCGAAGAGTTACACTTTTCACACCAAAGAGGGGTAGGATCAGGAATACAAGGGGATTGGATGTAAGATCTAGCATGATAAGCACAAGGGTCGGGACATGAAAATCCAGAATTAGTACATGCCTTTTCAAATTCACAAGTATCCCACGCAATCCATTCAAGTAAATCCCAAGCATCATCAAGCACTTTTAGCACAAAAATCCCAATACTCTAAAAGAGCACGGGTTTCACTATTCACACCCTCACAGACAACATTCAATACTTCCCATTTCTCCAAACAGTTACCGGAAAGAGCAAGAAAAGCATTAAGTCGATCAAAATACCGATAAAATAATTCATGCTCATACTCGCGGATAATGGTAAGTAGACATGCTTTCAAAATTTTTTTTTTTGGATTTTTTTTATTTTTCAATTTTTTGGATTTTTCAATTAAATGCCTAAACTAGAATGCTCAAGTAAGCTCCAATATCGAAACGAAACAACTCCCAGGCAACGGCGCCAAAAACTTGTTGAAAGAAATAATAATACCGCAAGTGCACGGTGTAGCTGTGGATAGGAACCAGCAAGTACGGGTCGTGTCCACAAAGAACTCGTTTTCAAATACTAAATCCACCTAAAAACTCTAATCTAGATAAAAACTCAGTTCGACGATGATTTGGTTTTTGGATCAACTAATAACAAAATAACTAAGAGAAACCGATGAATTAAAAAGCCTTAGATTGGGATTAATCACACTAATATGCCTGAAACTAGAATCGAATACCGCTTGAGGTTTGCCTATGCTAATAGTTTAGAAGAGGGAGACACCAATTAAGCCTATCTTTGCCTACTTTCGAAGGTCAAAGACTAATCTTGCACAATCCAATCACCTATTTTCATGGGATTAATAAAGGCAAAATTACAATGAATGCATCTCACAACCCCCAATCAAAACCTTAATTATTTTCATATCAAAGTTCTAATTGTTCACAACGTCATTCTAGGTAAGTTTTTATCTTTCGATGTTCCACAAAACCCTAATAAAAGCATATGAGTCCTCTCTCGAGGCAATCAATGAAAGAGTGATGAACGAAGTGAATTCTAACCTAAAAGCATAGAACAACCCAATTGGTACTCAATTCATGATTATCAAGGTATAATAGGGATCAATCCCAACCTAAGTAAAGAAATTAGCCCCTAAACATGATACTAAACAATTGACAAAGATTGGAGAAAATAGCCATAGCGAAACGAAGAGAAATTGTGAAGAAAAGATAGAGAGGAGAAATTATGATTACCGAATAAAAAGTTTGATGCGATTCAATCATAAAAACTTCAAGTAGAATAACAATAATGGGTGTTCTTGAGTCTCCTCTCGGAGCTGCCCACGAAACCCTAGCTAAAAATCTCAAATTATGGAAAAGAATCCTTCAACAAATACAATTAGGAAACTTAAATAATCGCCGAAACAGAGAGTCGCACGGCCAGTGCAAAAGTCGCACAATCTGCCGCGTTCGTGCTCTCTGCCTGTTTCGCAAGGCCGTGCGGAAGTCGCACAGGGTACCGTGCGGAAGTCGCACAGGTACCGTGCGAAATTGCTTCACTCTCTAGTTGCTTCGCACGGGTGTGCGAAATGTGCACTGGGTACCGTGCGAAATGCAAGCAGCTTTTCGGATGATTCGCACAACTGTGCGAAAGTCGCACAGGGGCCGTGCAAGGTCTTTTGATGTGCTTTAGGCTTCTTCCTTGCCTCCTCTTGGGCCCGAACTCTCCTCTTCGTCGCTTTCACCAAATTTATTTCGAATCTCTCGAATTTAAGCCCAAAAACCCGAAATAAGGAGATTTACGAGCTTAGGTGATGATAAAGAGAAAATGAGCAAAATCTAACCCAAAACTAAATAAATATCATTGAAATCATCATGGAATTGGATTAAATAATGCCTTAAAAACCAGCAAAAGCGAGGTTTATCACATACCATGTCATCTTCCCATGGATGTTTGACAAAAACATCTCTAGGAACCAGCTGCCCCCGCGTTTAACCTCCGTGGGGGCGGGATCGGACCGGAGTTTCCCCACGAACCATTAGCTCTTGTTTATTTTTATTTTTTTTGTTAAGATGATTTTTGAAAGTGGAGTGTGTCTCTTATTAAGATTATTTCTTTTTATAATCTGATTTAAAAACAATTTAAGTAAGGTGATTGGCGATTTTATTAACCAATTTTATTTTAGAAATTAATTTTAGAGAAGTCCGGGGATGTTATTTTGAGGTTAAAGGAAACATAAAATTAAAATCACATTTTTACCGTAACATTCTCAAACCAAACAAAGGAATCTGGTTGGGCTGAAAGTTGAGCCTAGGCTCTAGCCGGTTTCGGCGTTAGCCAACACCGATCGGAAATTAGCAATTACTATAGGGCTGTGACCGAGGACTCCGTCTCGGCCCTATGGCTTCAATTATAAACAATGGAACCTAATTTCACCGTTTTTTAACCTAAAATGCTCGAGAGGTAGATAGGAAGAAATAAAAGAAAAGTAAGGAGTCGCCAGTCGGTTTTGAGTGATAAAAACTAATAAAAACACATAATCTAATCTTAGTATGGAAAAACTAATCTTAAAAGAGGTTTTGAAAGAGACTTTATCGATCTTAAATCGATAATCCGATGTTCAAGGGTGAAGGTATGAAACGAAGAGTGATGTTCTCCATTCCGCTGTCAATGAACAACCTTTACTAATGCAAATCGCGAGTTTAAAAATTGTGTTTAACAATCAAGCAAACAACATACGATAGGCGAAAAATTAAAGAAAAAAAGTATGCTAGGAAAGTGATAAACAAACAAATAGAAAAGTTGTAAAGAAAGAAGTAAAGAAAGTGGAAAGAAATTAAAAGTTACAGCAGGCGGGGAGGAATTAAAAGCGATTATATCGTTAATCCACAATACGGAAAGTGATAAACAACATAAATAAAAAAAATCGTAAAGAGAACTTGAAAGCAGATCTGGTGCTCGTAAGGTTATCCCACTCGTTGAAATTGGATCACAAACAAAATCCGGCAATGTAACGGCAAGGTAACGAGCTCAAATGGGGAACAAAGAAGGCTTTTTGGAGTTTAAGAAATGAGAGAATGAATGACGGTATGGTGAAATGGAGAGAGTAGAGACTGGGAGAAAGTAATATGAAGTATTTTCAGCTTTTTAGGGGGTTGATAACTGAAAATGGTGCACTCAAAATGAGGGGGAAAGCCCTCTATTTATAATAATTTTTACGTAAAAAACCCTAATCATCACCTCAACCGTTGGAGTTTGGCTAAACCGGGTCCGAAAATGCTAGAAATGATAATGGTAAAGAACCGGACATTAGCCCGGATCGAGTAATACCGCTTGGAGGGTCGGGGACGCAACGTCGGCTTTAAACGACGTCATATGGATGTCTTGAGTTGCATGCCTTGGTTGGTCTGCTGAGAAAAAATGCTGCATTTTTGTGCTTGTGAGTCTAAAAACGAAGGGCTCGTTTGAGCGAGGTCGTACGGACGCTTTGAGTTGTGTCCTCGCTTGGCCGCCGAGAACAAAACGCAACATTTTTGGGCGGACAGGAGTACTATGGCGCTAGTTTAAGGGCTTCTCGGTTAGGGAGCCCTAACCTAGCTTAGATTGGCTGAATGAAAATGGGTTTGTGGGCCGGCCAAGCAAAAAGGCTGAGTTTTATGGTGCTAATGTATTTTACGTGGTTAACTTGCTTCCATCATGCCAATTAAGATTTGATCATGATCCGAGTTCGCAAATAGGACTGGGATTTCAAAGATCGAGCCAACAAAAATAAATAGCAAAAATAAAAGAGATAAGGATGACATGTTTTTGGTGTCTACAATTGGCCCCCACTTTGACCGAGTCCGAAAAATGAAAGGTCAATGTAGACACTCAAGGGTATTTATCTCATTTTTCCGGTGTCACTTTGGATACCGAGTGATTTAAGATGCCCGGAATTGGCCGCAATTGAACTCGAGCGACAAAAGTGTGCTTGGACTTGATTGCGATTATGCATTATGAAATCAGCCTAAAATAGTCTTGAGCTTGGCTTGATTAGAGTCTTGAAGCTCGGTAATTTTGTCAAGCTTGATCCTTTCGTGATCTAAAGCTTGGCTTAATAATTCTACTCTACTAGCATATTGTTAGTAAATAATCGGATACATAAAAGTTTGATATTTTTGCCTAAATAGTTTAGTCAAAACAAATTGAGAAATAAATTGGGCAAAGCTGATACAAGTGGCCCCCATAAGCCCATTTGCCTCGATGGCCTACAAAGTCTGTCGGGAACGCTTTGCTAAACCCAACACCGGCCGTGGCTAGGCTTACTCCCGCAAAGTCGTTGCCTCGCCGACTACGATTAGGCCTTAGAAACCGGCCATCCAAGCTTTTGGGCAGGCGTGCTGATGAGGAGCGTGTCACTGGCCATTCAAACCAAGGAATGGTCTTGCTTTTGAATTTTAAAATGCTAGGCAAATTTTCCTATAAAAGGAGAGCCTTGTCTGTTTATTTTTCATATCATCACTACTCCTCTCTTTGCTTCTTCTTACTTTCTATAACTTGTTTCATTCTTTCTTTAAGAAAACTAGTGTGGTTTCCTTAAAAATTTCCACAAACATGTCCCAAAGGCGTGCTCATCCTGAGAGGAGGACAAGAGCTGTAAGTATAACTCAAGTACATCTTAACCTTTTTGAATGATGCTTAGCACTCCTTGTTCTAAATAGGCTTAGATAAGTTCATAATAAAGTTCGAAAAACTTTACAAATAAGTTTATAATAAATTCTAATAAATTAAACTTCAATTTAAAATAAATATTCTCAAAATAAGTTGAAAATGAATAGGAGAATAACAAAAAGAGAGAGTGAATGAAAGAGTAGGAAATCTAGATGAGAGTGAAGGATTTGGGTTGCGTAATTTCCGGTGTCTTCAACTGTCCAAAGAAAAATTTTAGTGGTAGGCCAAGTCCAAGTAGACGCACCAGTCTAGTTGGTCCACACCCATTATATTATATGTATATGTATATCATTAATCTCTGTTCCCATTTTTAAAAAATTAATAATAATTAAGTAGTTTTAACGTTATAAGGGGATATTAAGAAAACACAAAATTTATGACAATTTTTGTGTAAAAGACCAATTTACCCTCTATATTTCATTAGAAATAAAAAAAATTAATAAATAACAGAACAGAAATAAAGCAATTAATAAGGACAAATTGGTAAACTAGTAATTAATATGTAATTGAAATTCTAAAGTGATAAGTATTGTGAAATGAGAAAAATTTATTAAAAGTGACATGTATTTTGAAATGAAGGGAGTAGTAAATAGAGATGCTAATAACTTTTTCTAGAAAAAAAAATATTTTATTAATTAAATGTTCAATACTACTTGCAATCAAAACTGTAAATCTAAGTCATGTAAAGCAGAGAGGGAATATTTTAGCCCACCTACTCGTAAGACAATGAATTGTTACTTAGTGATGGATTTCCCTCTAATATTATCCAGCTAGCGAAATTCGATTCAAGTTAATAAAATGGCTCCTCTATTTTACTTCGAAAAAGAACAGCAAATTTAAAATATAAAGACAAAATTCATATTTAAATAACTTATATATAAACTTTAAAAGTGCTAATAATTTACGAGATATTGAGACCTATGTTCGAGATGTAGATGGGTATGACTATCAATAACACGTTTATGACGGAGGTATAGTTTTATATCTTTTTATGCTATATATTCTCTTTGGAGAGCCATGAACCATATAATTTTTATTGGTCAACCCTTTCAACTGGAGTAAGTCGTATTTCTTTTGAAATACAAGGTTGGTGTTGAATTTTTTTAGAAGGATAACTTCCTTTCTAACGTGGTTAAGCTTGTTCAATATTTTCATAACCTCATATGTTGAATTAGTAATGTATCATTTTTTTTTCCTGTCAACTTCTTGTCAATGGTTGTCCCTAGCTAGCTTAATGAATTAAAAAAAACAATTATAAGCATATATTAATGACTTTGTATATATGAATGCTTTTATTTATACTATATATAACCCTTTACGTGAGTTTTAATAAAAAGAAAATAAAAAAATAAAGAAACGCAATATAGTGATCGAGCTACATGAAGAACTTATATTCATGAAAGTTGAGATCCATCTACTTATATTGAATTATTCAATGTGATATCCATGTTGATACGTTTCCCACTAGTTCAGCATTAAGATGAATATAAAATTGAAAGATTAAAAGAATAATATAAAAGTAGTTAGGTATACCCCCAAACTTTTTGGGGGGGTGTCTTTCATTATCCATTAACCGAGTTGGAGTATTCTTGCTTCGTAAAAGTAGAACATTTATAATGTAAGTCTTTTTTTAAAAAAAAAAGATTTAGATTAATCAAATTTAACTACCAGAGAAAAGCTAAGTACTAAATCACTTCAAACCAATTAATATTAACTGAGTACTAAATCACTTCGAACCAACTAATATTGATAAACATAACTTATGTTAGTATTGGTAAAGTCATATCATATTACTAACTATGACGATAGAAACTATTGATAGTATGACAGATTTAGAAACTTTGTTTAATTGTATCTCTTTTTAATTTGCTTAAATTTTATGAGAAATAATCAACTTTTTTATGTCAATTTTTACAAATATATGTATTTTTTAAAAAATTTTATACATAATTTTTACTGATATAATAAAACTTACCTTATTTGAATTTCTTATAGAAGAGAATTGAGGCCAAGGACTGCGGATTTATTAAAAATCTTCATATTTTCAAATTTGAAAAGAAAATCTTAAAGTATTAATTTTTTAAAATTAGTCAAACTTGAGACCTAACCTAATGCAATCATAATTTTAATTTTAACCACTAAATTAAAATTTTATTGATAAAATATAATTAATACAGCACAATTAACAAACAATTCACAACTAACAACTGTTAGCAGTAACATCCCAAAATTAAAATAGGGTGAACAAAAATAAATTAAAAATTAAAAATTTAATTATTTTTTTCTAATGCATATAGCTCCAACTTTGAGACGTTCGAATTCGATAGTCCAAAGTTAAAATTATGGGCACCCAAAAACTTTAAATTTTTATTTTTTATAGAACAATTTAAATTAATATTGAAAACCTTGGAAAAAGTAGTTGCTTGGCATCACATCACATCATATCCGGGTGTGGGGAAGAAATGGAAAGAAGGAATAGAGAAAGAATTATACTCTGAGAATGTGATTAGTAGTTTAATCAGCCGAAGATTTCCTGGAATTTAGATTTGGGAGTTGGGTTGCGTGGAGACAGCCAAGCACCGAACGCGTTCTTCGTGTAAATCGAAAACGTTGACCCCTCAATTCAATATCCCTTTGTCCTACACTCCTACCCCATAACCGTGTTTTTCAATTCTCTCTCCTCAGGCCGTGCTATATAAAAATGCATGTTCATTCCCATTTTTGAGGCAAGAAATATCTCACTCCAAAATCTCTACAGAAGAACCCCCTTCTCAACCTTTTATAGATCTCCGCCCGGATTTTCCGATTCTAATCCAAACTTCCGGTAAGTTTCTTCCATTTCCATCGTGTTTCTACATTGGGTGTTGCTCTGCTTAGTTTGCTTCAAAGTAACTTTTGACTCTTTCTAGCTTCTTGGTTCTTGTCGTCCGGACCCGAAATTGGGCCCGGACCCGGACCCAGTTCCGATCCGATTAATGGTCCCTAAACTTATCTGGGTTTGGCCTTTTGGGTCTAGACCCAAACGGACTTTACCGGGTCGGAGGCCTTTGATTGATTGCTTCTCTGTTTGGTTGACTGGTTGTTTGTTGACTTGCTGTTTAGATTTGATGTAAAGGGCATTCTGTGGGTCTTAATCGATTCAAAATACTCAAATTTCTGACGGGTTTGTGTAGGAGAAATCTCACGTTTTAGTGGCTTCAATTTCTCCATCACATGGCTTATAACTGTGGTGGGTCATTAGAGATTTTTAGGTCTGAATGACAGCATTTGAATTGGTACAGCTTATTTTCCTTCTAGTTTGGTTGGTCTTTGTACGAAATATAGGTTTGACTTGTCTTTCTTTGAATTGGGTCCGAAGGGATTTGATTTCAGATCAGCTATTCTTGTTAATGCATTCATTTTCCTTTCGATATGTAGCAATTCTTTGGCGTAAACCTTGAATTGTGTATTTCTTACCATTTTCTTGTTTCAATGTTAGTGTTCGTACTCGGAGAACAATGCAGCAAATGCATGTTAATTTAAAATATATTAGAATTAGCATTCAATGATTATGCTGTCCTGCTTTTTTGGTATTGTTCTGGATAAGTCATGAGCAACGGGGAGTGCTCTTAAGACCAATGTGTGCTGTATTGATTTGCCTGTCTAGTCTGATCATCGGGCTGAAAGTTGAACATTACGGTTTTTGTTCTGATCTCGACTTGGACCAATGAATATCCCTGCTTTTATCTCATATGATTGAGGAGCCCCAAAGTAGATGATCCCTGAAGTAGTAGTAATAATTGGCTAACTAGACTTATAAACACATCATTGATTTTGTTCAGTTGGAGTATTATTGTTGTGCCCCTTCTTGGGGGAGTGGGGACTCTGAATTGTGTTATGAAATTAATTTGGATTTGAATTTGGTGTACAAGCAACAAAGAATGTCTTAATTTGATGTGCTTACACTTGCTATTGGTACTACTAATGAATTTCAGAAGCGACATGGCCGAAGAAAGGAACGGTAATGGGGAACAGAACCGCCACCAAACTCCAAAATTGAACCACAGGATCCTTTCGTCGATGTCCAGGAGATCTGTTGCTGCTCATCCATGGCATGATCTTGAGATTGGTATGTCTGTACATTAATAATATTACGTTATCACATGCTTCTTTTCATCCACCATCTTCCAATTAATTTGAGCCACAGAAATCTAATTTTATTCTTTATATGTTGTTAACAACAGGACCCAATGCTCCCACAATTTTCAACTGTGTAAGTAATTATTCTTCTCTCTTGCTAATGAGCTGTACGTTGTGTTCTAAGACCTTATGGGGACACTTGTCAATGTTTATGATCTTTAATTCTACTCCTGTTTGATAGAGTGAGAATACATTTCTAAGCAAATAATTATTGAAACATTCAATGTAAGTGATCATTGTTCCACTGCAGGTTGTTGAAATTACTAAAGGAAGTAAGGTGAAATACGAGCTTGATAAGAAGACTGGTCTTATTAAGGTGAGTTAGTGGATACTCTCTCCTATTTGAGTGGGTCAAATTACATTGGTACCTGGTTTTGTTCTCCAGTCCTGAGTTTATGTTTCTGAAGTTCCCCATTTTGGTTGTGAGCCTTAGTTTAGTTGGGCCTAATACCATGGTTTTACATCCCTTACCCGATATTTTTCCAGGTTGATCGGATATTATACTCATCTGTGGTCTATCCTCACAACTACGGCTTTATCCCACGAACATTGTGTGAAGACGGGGATCCGATGGATGTGTTGGTACTTATGCAGGTAACAAAAAATACATATAGTCTATTCTATGGCAATAACTGATCTTTTTGGTAGGAGGTTGGATTCTTGGGAAGGGGGCTTTTATATTCTCGAAATTAAGGTTTAACTCATAATTTTTCTATCCTTATCAGGAACCAGTCATCCCTGGTTGTTTCCTCCGAGCTCGGGCTATTGGTCTGATGCCCATGATTGATCAGGTGATTAGGATAAGTCGTCTTGAGACTACTTCATGGCTTTGATTGAGTTGAGATACGATAACCCCTTTTTATTTTATGCCTTCAACAGGGGGAAAAGGATGATAAGATCATTGCAGTTTGTGCTGATGATCCCGAGTACCGTCACTACACTGACATCAAAGAACTTCCACCTCATCGCTTGGCTGAGATCAGGCGCTTCTTCGAGGACTGTATCCTTTTGGTTTTTACCATAAGCTAAAGTTCTTTGGATTTTCCCCTTTTTTTCTGTTGTCGTCCTTAATGATTGTTATAGACAAGAAAAATGAGAACAAAGAGGTTGCAGTGAATGAATTTTTGCCCTCACAGACTGCTCATGAAGCCATTCAGTACTCCATGTAAGTGATGCCACGAAAAATATGACGACTGTCTTTGAGGACAGCAGCCTTGACTTCCGTTGCTGCTTTTCTTGGCATGAATACTTGGTGCCTCGTGCTTCTCTAATTTCCGTTTTGGTTTTCAGGGATCTCTATGCGGAGTACATACTACAGACTCTGAGGCGATGAAACTGGTAGAGATCCGAGTCATACTTTAAAGCCGTATTGAAGTTTTTGCTTTAGTCATGGGACCATACCTCTAACTTTTGATGCCTGCGGTTGCGAATCAACAGCCAGAACCAGAAGATTTGTTTTCTCTTATCTAGTTTTTGATTGTTAATTATTTCTTAAAGACTTAAGAATTCATGAATTTGTAAGTTGATTTCTTATGTTACATATCATACTACTATTTTTTCATTCAAGGGTATTGTGCGATTCTATTAAGAGGATGGTTGCCTCTCTAGATTGCATATTTTTGTTGCCTCACTAGCGTTCGTTCATTGATATTCTTGTTGAAGCTTGCCAAATTAGTAAATGAAGCTTGCCAAATTAGTATATGTCAGCTTGACTGCGGTGGGTGTTTGATGAACATTCTATTCGGCATTACCACCTATTCAGTTGTATTATACTCTTAGTCCTACAACCCAAACTACAGGCCCCATCCCCGGCTGCCAAGTCCGTAAATCCCCATCCAAGTAACTGCCCAGTTCCCGGCAGCCCTTGAGCCATCTGACCTCTCCCCCGCCCTTGTAGTGTAAACCAGTTATTCCCCTCCTGTTTGGTTATTCATAACTCAGATTCATCACTACCCCCCCAAAAAGAAAAAAACCAGCCACCCCTTAGGCCATTGCCGGAGTTGTTGCATCTTACTAACTACTTGGCCATTTACAACCCCATCAATACCGGTTTAAGCAGTGACTTTGCCTTTGCCCTTCGCCAGTCCCTTGCCCTCCTCCTCACAGCCAACCATAATCGTTCTACCCTTTGCCAGTCAAATGCTTAAAGTTATAACAATCAAGTTGAATACTTCTGAATTAGAGCTCAATTATTGCTCACTGCCAGAAATTAAAAAAACATGTACAGCACATTTCTAATGGAATTTGCTTCAACCATTGCCATAACGTTGTTCCTCATAACACCAGACAGTGCTAACTATCATGATTTACGTATATACCAATGAACTTCACATCAAAATCTCAAAAGGAGAGAGGCATGCTTTAACAATGGCAAACAAAAGCATGACTTAGTTTCTCTCTGCATTTTCATTCAATAGCTGCCTATATGTCACCATAGTCAGATTCGCTGGTGAATTCCTCACGACATTGTCAGCGATCGGTAAGGGTAACCACCGAATGATGGACTACTGGCGGCCGATGGCAACCACCAACAGTAGGCGGTGCAAGTGCAAAGAGGGGCCCTTAAATGAAGAAGAGCTAGTAGGAGCCTGTGTGCCTTTTGTTTGGATTGACCACAGTAAAATCAATCGTGAGTAGTAAAAGGGAAGGGCAATTGCGCTGTATGAATGATCAATGAGCGTAGAGTTAAATTAAACGGGTAATGGATAGGATAGTGGATAACCCAAATTCACCCATTTCGTTAAATTGTACATCCATCATCTATTAATCATGCATACGTGTCTCACTTTTTATACTGAGTGGTTGTGACACAACGAGCGACTAAGAGAGTACAAGAGCGAGTGAGAGAGGAGGGCGTCTTTGCGTTACCGAGCAGCCGTTGACTCGATGGTGGGTAGGCTGGTAGCCGGCCGTGAGTCGGCGTCGGTGGGCGGGGATAGAGAAAGAGAGGGACTGAGAGGACAGAGGCTATGGGCGAAGTCATGGCTAGGTAGAGAGAGAGAGAGAGAGAGAGAGATTTTGGGCGTGAGACCGTTACAAGGCAAAGCAAGCAAGAGTTGGTGAGACTCAAAGAGGAGAAATATGTACATACAAAACACACATAAACATAAATATATATAGAAATTAACATAAACGAATATAAATGAATATAAAAGAATAAAAACGAATATAAACGAATAGAAATGAATAAAAATTAGTTGTTAAAATATAAATAAACATTAAAGAATATAAATAAATATAAAACATAAATAAATATAAAATATAAATAAATTTTATTTTTCATCTTAAGTCGGTCCTAGAGCTGGCAAAGGGCAAGGATGTAAATGTATAAAAGAGATGCTCACAACATAGAAATGCGAGCTTGAGAAAGCTGAAACTGTAGGAGTTTTAGGGTGGCTGTCCCACCAAAATCTAATCCATCTTCTCATTTAGTCATACCCACATCCACTCTTCGTCACCTTCTCCCACTTGCCACTGCTACTTGCTATTACCCTCCAATTGACTTTCTGTTACTCAGCTCAGAACCCCTGTTTTTAATATTTTGTGGAATCGACAAATAATAAATAGTTAACAATTTTATTTTGTGCTTTCCCTTCTCTCTTATCTAAATTCTCATTCATCTTTTGCTGAACATTATCATCTTAACAATAATTAACCCACTAAGGTTGTTCATTTTAGCTGTAAATTACAGTATTTTATAATTATTATAGTCTTTATAACTAACTCGTACAATTATTATACAATTGTTTAGTGCTCCTTATAACTCATCATAATTTTATAGTTTACAGCCATATAACTTCAATACTTAAAAAGAAACAGGACCTAACAAATTTAATTTTAGATGATTTGTTTTCATAGGTATTATTAAGAAGTAAGAATTGTCAATGAACACAAACTATAGAAAGCTATAAGATTTTGTTATAGCGCTTGTTTAGTTGGTCCATTTTTCGATTTTGGTTTGGGAAATTATTAATGGTATGATATTTGGTTCATATTTTTTAATTAGAATCATATTCTTGAGGAATTGTTCAACTCTGACATGATTTTAGTAAATCTCTTCCTTTTCCGTGAGTTATGTAAACCCCATATTAATGAATTAATATTATAATTTATTTGAACCAAATATAATAATTCCATACCTAATTTAGACATAGCGGGCCGTTGACTTATACTTCCTTTATATCAGTTCTCTTAAGGCCCAATGTGCCTTCTTTAGGATCACCTTGGCTACTTGAAAATGTGTAGGTTTTCTTTTCTTAAGTAAGAGAAAATATACCCAATTCTCTGTCAGGCTAAGAATTTATGAGGCTATTTTACGTTCAAAAAATTGTGAAAAAGAAAATGATAATGATGTGGCATTTTTTTGAGAATCGCCGGTTCATCTGTCATGTCCCATGCCAACTCGTTAATTAGCGAGATCAATATAACATCGAGCCTAAGTCCTCATTTACATGAGGCTAAGTAAAGCTCGAGCCCATTAGAATTAGGGTTTCCTACCCGATTACGGTAAAAAACTATCTTACACCTCATTTGTTTCTTTTATAAATATTCACCAAACTTTGGCACAAAACCCATGAGATCACAACTCCCAATAAAGTCATGTTACACTTGGCTAACTCACTTATTCTCTTCACAAAGAGATAAATTCTTACATTTTGGTAAAATAACACAAATCCCAAAAAAACCCTTCACACACTTCAATAAAGATTCTCATTGATTTTCCGACTTTTGTCGAACTAACTTGAGCATTGGAGAGGCATTCCCGAGATCCAACCACGGGGCATGCCTTTTAGCAGAAGGAGTCAGGCGTCATGGGAGCTATCGCCTACTCAAATCCATCCGTCGGGCCGGGATAATAAATCCACTCTCTCCGACTCATCATCCACATCACACTTCAACAGTTTCTTCTCGAAACATTTTGGCCCCATCTCGTAGGGAAAGTGGTAGTCCATGGTCGCAAGTGGAACTTGATCACGCTCTAAAATGACGAAATATACAACCGATCCTCATGTTCCTCATTCCTTCCCTCTCGGGGGCCAATCTCGTGACGTCTCTCAAGCCGAAGACGTGGAGTTATCGCATCGCTCCACCGGCAACTACCCACCTCGGGTAAGGGATACGTCGCCTTGGGGCCGCTATAAAACCTCATCGACTCTTTGAAAAGCACTCGTGTTGTAACAAGCACAAGAGCAAGTGAAAACCACTATGGATCGAGCACATTCCCATCCTCGCCATTTCACTACAATCCCACTCCGAGATATGGCACACCCCGGGAAGGTTAGCCTCTCGACCACTTCTCAAGAGGGATGCCTTTGCGCGCTATCCAATTCTACCAATAGAACCGTTAAATGCTCCTCCGCCTCGAGCAGCCAAGTGCTTCTTCAACTAAACGTCATATGAGGAAGACGCAAGAGGGATCATTAAGGCCAAAAGAGCTCTCCGTAAAGTCAATAAAAAATCGACACTTCGTATACCGCCTCAACCCCTTACGTTATACACCACGAGCGCTCGACATGGTTCGAGGATCGCGATGACTCTTCATGCCCAAACCGAAAGCAAAGGCCCTAAGAAAATAGAAGGTCCGTCGACCCTACACATTCAAGCAATTGTGATCGAAACACTGAACAAGCACGCAGGGGTGGATCTATGATGTATAGGTGTCCTCGGAAACCCATAACCCCAAAAACATATTTGCAATGTTTTAGCTTGAGGTATTTTATTTTATATGGGACACACATAACGAAAAGATGTATAGGCCCAAGACAACTTTAATCGGGCCCAAACAAATTTTCCTCTTTAAGTCTCACCAACTCTCGCTTGCTCTACCTCATAACGCTCTCACACACAAAACCTCTCTCTCTCTCTCTCTACCTGGCCACGACTTCGCCCATGGCCTCTATCCTCCGAATCCCTCTCTTTCTCTATCCCCGCCCATCGGTGCCGACTCACTACTCGCTTGTCGGTCTACCAACCATCGAGTCAACAGCTGCCCGATGACGAGTAGACGCCATCCTCTCTTACTCGCTCGTTGTGTCACAACCACTCGCCGTCATTGACTCACATCGATCCTCTGCCGCCCTGCTCGCTTTCGCCGAGACGCCGGTCATACCCACCCTTCCTTCATTCACTAGTTTATTTTGAACTTTAAGGTTAGGGTTTCCAATTCTAACTTTTAAAATTCTTGACTATCTATATTACAATTTTGATTACATTATGGCAACAATTTTCTTATTGTTTGATTGATTTGATGAAATATAAATTTGTGATTTGTGATTTGAAAGAATTATTGTAATTTTATTTGATTTGGTGATTGGTGAATGGTGATTATGATTTGTGACTCGTGACTTGTGAATTGCTTAAAGTTAATTAATAGCTTCATATTAGTTGATTATTGATGTTATTTGATGGATTAGAATAATATGATTTTTAATTTATAATACATAATTTGACGTCATTTAAAGAGACACCCATATATAAAAGTCCTCGCTCCGCCACTATGCGTCAACATGACATCCCTAGGCACGACCAAGAGTGGTCAGCTATCGGGAGCATGAGCGGTCTACAGAAAGGCATCAAGGGTTGTCGACCATGAAAAATTAAGAAAAATCATAAAGAATAAGGCGCACCCCTAGTCCGAGTGGAGGAAAAGCTCATTCTTGTTGGAAGTTCCGTGATTTTCAGCCACGTGTTGTTTCCATATCCGAATTTGATTTGCATCCAGCCCAACCAACCTTTGCCATGCTTTTCTCGAAAGGACAATACTACAGATGTCACTTTTAACGACAGTTAAAAGGATAAACCGTTATAAAAAATGGACCGGTGGCATTTTTGTAAATAAAGCGATTATTAATGTACATATGACGATGGTTCAATTAAAGAACCGTCGCAAAAATAACCTATGATGACAGTTCTTTAATTGAACCGTCGTCATAGCACTAAAAAATTATTGGTTAAAAAACCCTCATTTCACTTAGTCGTTTCATGATCTGTTTCCTTTCTCTCCTACCTTCATAAGTGCTTCCTCTCTCCCCTAGTTTCACTTGACTCTAATCGTCACTTCCTCTCTCTCTCTCCTTGGCCTCTTCCTCGTCCCTTTTCCCTTTCTCTCCCTTATTTTTACTTGATGACTCCAATCTCGAGTCTCTCTATCTTTCTCTCTCCCGAATGCTCTCTCTCTCTTCCCGTGACCTCTCTCAGCTCCATAAATCCTACGCTGGTAGCCATTGATCGACCTTCTCTCGGTCACAAATTAAAGAAAGAGAGCGAGACGGAGAGCGAGAGCGAGATAAAGGAACAAGAGCACGAGTTGTACGGAGGAGATATCCTCGTTGAGGGAGATATCCCCGTTGAGGGAGATATAGAAGGAGACATGGAAGGCCACAGCCTCGACGTCGACATGTCCGCCGCCGACGAGGACACTCGTCAAGGTTTTCTCCGATTCATTCAATTCTCTCTCCTATTCTATTTATTTCTTGATGTATTTGGAAAATCGTTTAATATTTTCTATTCATCAATCGTTTCGTTGTTCCTCGCGGTTTCGAGAAACCCCGGAATGTGTTGATAATCTTACCTCTTTTTTTTTTTTTTATGTGTGGCTGAGGAACTGGGTAAGATGAAGAAGCGGCTAAAGGAGATGGAGGAGGAAGTCGCTACTCTTTTAGATCTATATTGTGGAAAGAAATTGGTTTGAATTTCATTGTTAGATCTCGTATTCTAGATGTTTCTTTAATTGGTATTGTTTCGCTCCTTTTAGATATGTATTCCTTTAGGTTTTTAGATGTGTATTTCTTTAGTTTTTTAGAGCTTACTTTTCTTTATTCGTTAGTTCTTCGCTCTCTTTCTCATTTTTAATTTTTAGATCTCAGAATTTTAGAGCTCCTTCGATTTCATATCCGAAGGAGCTCTATTTTTTTAATAAATTGGACCTATGATGACGGTTAAGATGAAGAACCATCGTTATAGGTTCATATATGACGACGAGTCTTTTAATAGAATCGTCGTCATATATTACCTATTACTACGGGTTTTTTTATAGAACCATCATCATAGGGTATTTTTTACTATGTTTGGAGAACCGTAGTCAAAGGTTGTACATACAATGACACCCACATACACGACGCTTGTTAACCGTCGTTAAAGGTCATTTTTAACCGTAGTTAAAAGTGCTTTCTATAGTTGTGGATCATGAATACACCTCATTTGAAGAAGATAAGAGTGTCGGATAATGACCCACATGATGGAACAACGGATTCGGATGATCATTTGTGAGACTACAAGTCCCACCTGTATGTGCAAGATGGAGATGATGCCACTTACCGCCACTTCCCTGCCACTTTGAAGGGAGTCATGCAAAGGTGGTTCAATGGTCTTCCTCAAGGAAGTATCTTCTCCTTTGAAGAATTGTACAAGAAGTTCAAGGGATAATTCATTGCAAGCCACAAGTAAAAGAGAACGAGCATCCATCTCTCTAAAGTTCAGCAAGGAAATAATGAACCTCTCAAGGACTATGTCCGAAGGTTCCATGGATAAGTTGTCCTTATCCTAGACTTACAAGATGAAGTAACCTATACTGCATTCCTTAAAGGGATCAAGGGTAAAAGATTCAAATTCTCCTTGGCCAAGAAAAAGATATGCACCT